>ML790297.1:42257-75716 GCA_009831015.1 Picea engelmannii | reverse complement strand
TTATTGAGGTATATACACATTGTTCAGTTATAAAATTCGCACACATATGTGCTCTCCAGTTAAGACAGTCATGTACATACGCGGTCTACTTTGAGCACATGCACGTACATATTTCTAGAGAATGTTCTCTCAAATATTTTTTTAGTTTTAAGGTGTTGGGATAGGTGTCTAGGGCCTCTCCTGGGACCTTAAGACTTTGTGTGTGTTGATTTGTAAGTTCAAAAGTTGTTTAGTTTGAGTTTTGTAAAGAAAAAAAGAATTTTTTTGCAATTCTTTGTTGATCATTTTCAAGGTTATAGGGGTGGTTTGAGAAGTTATTCTTCAGAATATTTCTTGTCTAGGGTGTCTTTTATTACTGTTCTGGATAAGTATTTATAGGTCTGGGTGATTTTCTACCTTATTTTTGTTTCTTTCTTGTTGGTCTTCAGAATAAAGTTTATTTTAAAATTTTCGATTTCTTTTTAGATTTCAAAGAAGGAAAATGTAGATCTTACCCATGGGTTCCTTTGTATAACGCGAGTTTCACCTTGTCATCAATGCCATTCTTTCCTATCCCATTCAATGCCTTTTATTCTTAGTTTTATTTATTTTTTATCTTTTTCTTTTATGCTTCAAGGGAAGAGCTGACAAACACTTTCCTGGCTTGGTGACCAGAGGTGACAGCATTACCCACAAGCATTTCAAGTAGATGAGAATGTTGGCTCATGATGAGACACCCTTTCTCTTGGCTATGCCACTAAGAGACACTACCCTAGTTTGGTGACCATATAGATGGTAGTGTCATAGTGCTACATGCCCATGGTCATAATAGGTTGCCTCATGATGAGACCTCCCATCCACCAACTAATACCTTGAGTGTTTATTTATTTTACGGGTTCCATTTTCTTACTGAGAAGCCTTTTATTGCTTTCTCGGGAATCCCTGGGTGAAGCATCTCAAAGGTTTTATTTTATCTTTTAAACTTGTATAGCTACTTTTACCCTCTGGGCCTTTATCCCCTTCTTCCCACAATGCAAGGTACAACCCTTCCTAGTGTGGCAAACCCAATGCCCGAACAAAGGTAGGGGAACATGAGAGGAGTAAGGATGGAAAGTGGTAAGTATGGAGGGAATGGATGATGACCTTTCAGATACCCACCCAGTGGAAACCCATCCTAAAGGGAGATTAACTTACTAGAGAATCATGTCACCCTTCCAGGTATGAACAAGTTAAAGAGAATAATTTCCAAGCAAATGTTATGGAATGAAGGAGAAATCAATGCAACATATTCAAGTGATTCAATAATCAGAGTGACACATACCATAATACTCAGACTCATTACCTCATGGACCAAGACTTACTGCTACTTCAAGACTAGGCTGGTGGGATGGATATTTTTTTTGTTGATAGATGGGTTGCACTGAAGAAAGGAGGGGCCCTCTGAGCCATGCTCAAGTCATATGACTCTCAACACTCCATGTCTAGGACCTGTGGGCCTTGAGACATGATCTCCTTAGTTATTCCTAGGATAAGGGATAACAGGGTCCACTCAGAATATAAGTGTAGAATTCTCATCATCGTTTATATCTAATGCTTTTTCGTTTTGGATGTCATCAATCAACATGCATAACGTGATGGTCAGTTCCCAGTCGACTCCCTAAAGTATTAATATTGGTGCCAAGATTCCTTCAACTCCCCTCCAAGATTTTCCTTGGGGTATAGGACATATCCCTCCATCATTCCCCTCACCCGGGAGTGGGTCTTTCCCATCTATTGACTTTAATCCCTTTTTGGTATGGGGTAGTACTATGGGAAGTTGTTTCCAATCCACCAACATGTCATATTCCTCTAACCATTCCATGTTATTTGGTGGGTTCGAGAGCAATCTATTTCCCTTATCTAGAATGTTGGTAGGGGGAAACCCCTTCCATGGAAAATGGAATCCTACACAAGGGTCGTACTCTTTGTAAGGGATGTCATCAAGGGGAAACGCCTTTCTCAATCATAACTATCCAATGTAAGGGGATTTTCCTTCACAAGGGATGTCAGTAGAGGGAAACCCTACTTTTTCTTACAGGAACCAAATGGGTGGAGGTTTTCCTCCTTATAACTAGGGTCATCAAGGATTCACTCAAAATATTGGCCCATCTACATGCTCTTCCTAGAAACCTGGTGTCAGTAACAATCCAAGTTATCCTTTTCCATCAGGTACTCAACCTATGATCTCCAACTTGGCTAGTTGGAATTATGGGACCCCACCGAGGCTACCTTTTTTGGAAACATTAAACTTCTCAAACCTTTCAAATGTGATGAATGATCTGGTTTTCCATGATCCAAAATGGCCTCCAGTTCCCACCAAGTTTCCTTCAGATATTCCTAAATTTGAAAGAAAATATGGTGAATATCTGGGTGAACATGTGATGACGTTTCATTTATGGTGTTCATATAATTATTTGAACGATGATTCTATCTAGCTCCATATCTTCCATCCCACTCTTACAAGAGTCACAATGAAATGGTACATTGAACTTGATGGCACAACATTTCACGTTTTTCATGATCTGGCCTTGGTCTTCCTTAACCGCTTCCATTTTCATGTCTGGTACTATGTTGGAACTGATCTCTTGTCTATGCTTAAACATGATAATTCCACTCACATATCAGATCATATCCAAGAGTGGCAGAGGGGGAAGAGGATGATAAAATCCAAGGTCCCTCCTGAGTTTTTATTGGAATGGTTCCATAATTTCTTGTTTCCTTACATGTCCAAGGATGTATCAATGTCAAGAGTATCCTCTGAGGAGGAGATGATTTTTAGGGAAGAATAGATATATTTAATCATGATTTAATCTACTCACAACCTAGGATCCTTTACAAGATTATACTGGATGCACCGCAACCCGGTTTCGATCCTTCAAAAGAGAAGTCTAAACCACGTGTGAAAAACATCTTTGGCTCCATCAAAAGAACTACCACAAATCTGGTTACAAACCAGATGCAACAGATGAGGATTCATCCTTCTGTGGCTGGTGTTGGGCCCTTCATTTTGATAAATAGAAGTTGCACAAGTTATATTGCATATTCATTTTGGTGAACAAAAGTTGTGCAAGCTACTGAAGAACTGGACAACGGACTAAAGGAAGAAACAAAAAACTGTTGGAAGGACAATGCAACATCAGTTTTGAAGAAGGAAGTTACAACAATATCAAGAAGAAGAAATAACTCTTGGGCTATCAACCAACAAACCTAGATCAGATTATATATATATGGGATCCATATGATTGTAAAGGGGTTGGGTTGGGATTGTTGTTGTTGCTAGAGTCATTGTTGTTATCATCCATATTGTTAGGTTAGCTAAAGTTATGGATTCTAAGTTCGGATCTAGAAAAAGAATGTAATGGAGTCATGTTGTGTTGTAGAGTTGAAAGAGCAAGGGGCTGAGATAACCTTGTCTCTTAGTAGTAAAGAGCATTTTCTATTAGCTTTGGCATGACCAATTCGCACCCGTAACTCATTATGATCTTGTGTTTTGAGAAGAAACATGTTATATTATAATATAATGGGAGACCCAAATTTTATTGAAGTTAACTTTTTTATTTAGTCTTATGAATGTATTGAATGGTCCGTTATATTTTTTTCTGATACGCTTAATTGGATATAGCTTTCTTATGAATATCTTCGCAACTCTACTTTCTTCATTCTCGGTTAGGAAATGTTCATATCTTCCACAGGTTTAAACTAGCTTGCGCAAGACTGGTATGACTCTTGATACTTCAGATATTTGTCTAAGTATTCTCCTTACCCTTCCCTATCTTTATTGTCTCGGTTGCACTTCGAGTGAGACTTCTTCCCTCATGGGAAGATGAAAATTCTAGCGCTCTAGACTACTTCGGTACCTTTTGTTGGAAACTATAAGAGGACCCTGGTCTGATCACTTTTGCACCAACAAAATGGTTTTGTTGTTGGGACTTGTGTTTTAAAGGCGAACCTGTGAGGATAATGCTTCCACGGATCTATAGATCTGAGATTCAGAAATGGTGGGAATGAAATTGTAACGCCTTTATATGGAAGGAAGCGGGGTTGCGAGGTAAAAGTGAGAAGGATACAAGAGATTATGTCTTTTATTTAGAGAGATCAAGTGACCAGTATGAGATATTCTAGGTAAAATTCCCGGAAGAACTATTCCATTGGATAGATCGGCTCCAAGAAGCTCCAGAATTCCAAGAACACATCAAGAAGAACTGTGCTTGGGATACAGAGAAGATTGCAACACTTCATCAGTTGGATCACCAAATTACCCGAGGATTTGATTTCTGGGTTAATATGACTCTAGAGGGATATATCATTGAATTCGCAGCTGAGAATCGCCAATATTTTTCACAGGTGGAAGAAATTTCAAGAAAGGTGCACGAGGGAGACTCTTGAGGGAAATTCCCCTGTGGATTAAATTATTCTTGATGGAGGAGGGGATGATAACTATTCCCTCGACTGAAATGGTAGCCTAAACACCTATGCTTGGGGTAGGCTAATTGTAGGGCGGGATCACAACCTGAGAAGGGGAAAGGGTTATTTGACATCTGGGGGAAGATTAAGAAAAGAGTGCAAGAAACAAGCGAGCCTTAAGGAGAGCCGCCATATTTGAGAAGTGGTGGCACGAAAAGGTAAATAAAGCAACGAAGCAGTGTAAGGTGTTGTGGAAAGAAATCAGATCAAGAGGATTAGATGAAATAAAGAAGGAATATTTGAGGAAGGTAATAAGACAAGAAATATTGGCCATTCTAAGACTATAGTAGAGAGAAGTGCAGAGAGGAAGGATTCCCCAGGTGGGTGGATGAGAAAAAGAGTGTGCAAAAGTAAGGGAATATGAAGTAGGTCTGGACCTTGCAGAAGACCAAGAAGATTTAGCCTCGATATCAGGAAACATTGAGAATTAGGCAGAGAAGGATGCTCCAGAGGAGGAAAATGATACCCCCCAAATCAAAGAAACCGACGCAGAAGTCAGTGGAACCAACCTCGAATCACCCATCCCCCAGGTGTCCTCTATACCCGTGGTAAATTCTACACTACCTACTTATGCTATTTATATTCCACCGCATCCAGTTAGTCAAAACCAGTCTGTAAGTGTAAACATTGGGAGGATATTGGGATCCCCAGGCATATTTCAACTGAGACCATTAGGGTTTATTTTAATAGGAGCAATGAGACCTAGAATGGATGGAAATATGGGAGGATCGATCTCCCGATACACATAATTTTGGGGTAAACGGGACAAGGATGTATAGCAACATTGGTTCTTAGGTGAAGCCATCTGGAGATCCAGATGTATTCTCGAAGCAAACAAGTTAGAAGATTTTCAGACTACCTTGATGGGTTGTGCTCTCAAATGGTACATGAAGGCTATTGAACCAGGGGTGCAAGGACAAGCGTTCACCCTTGGCCAAGTTTGTTTGAAGTTTATCACCAAATTAAAAATACCCCAGTCATAGCAACAAGCTCTCTCTAAGTTGCAGGAATTCAACAAAGGGAAGGAGAATATGCCTGGGAGTACAGTAAAAAATTTAAATATGTTATTGGGAGGCTAGCACATCCAATTCATGAATATCGG
Organism: Picea engelmannii; assembly: GCA_009831015.1. NCBI lineage: Eukaryota > Viridiplantae > Streptophyta > Pinopsida > Pinales > Pinaceae > Picea > Picea engelmannii. Next base: position 70,132 of record ML790297.1, on the reverse strand, counting down.
GAGAGGGAATGGTACATCCAAGGATTACTACCTCCGACGATAATTCCTTTAACATAACGGCGGATATCCACCTTAACAGATGCCTTGGAACACTCGATGAAGATAGAATCCATGGCAGGTTATCTAGGGAGTCTGAGGATGATCGAGCCTCCAATAGACACAAATGTATCACAACTCCAGGGAAAAATATCGACGCTAATGGAGATTCAAGAATTAACCATACCAAGACCAGGATGACCTTAGGTTTGGTGCACATGATGCTACACAGAAGGGAATCTGGAAAATGAATGTCCACACATGAGGGGAATGGAATATACTCACAATCCGATGGGACCCTCTCCAAGACCAACGGGAGGAGTTGCACAAGTATCTGTGACTCCATCATTCCATACACCAGGGCTATACCAAACCTTCCCAGACACTCAAACATCTCAGCCAAATGAGTATTGCGAGATTTTTCAGACATATGGGAATGCGTCGAGGTAGTTTCCTATTATGCAGAAGTACACGACTGTTCCCAATACAATACATTGTGAGTTATGTGCATCTATGACACATGATACAAATCAATGTAGAGTGTTGGATGCGCTTGTTGATAGATTAGATCGGACATCATTCAGAATAAATGAAACACCACAAGGACCTAGAAGAGGCCAGGGAGGTGGGGTTGGAGGTAGATTCAGAGGAGGGAGAAATTGAGGAAGAGGGACGATCCAATGTTACAACTACAAAGAACAAGGTCACTTGGCCAGAGAATTCCCTCACCCAAAATGACCATGGTTCTCTCACTGCAGAAATAATGGGAACACAATTGAAGACTTCCCAGAACTGATCGTGAAATGGAAAGATTGGTTTCATCAATGAGGAACTAATCTCATAAGCTTGGAATTAAAAATGGGGTCAAGGGAAAACTAACTAATATCAACATAATTACTCATGGAGGAGAAAAAACTAGGGCAGATGCAGACAGTCATCCCAAGATTCAGAAATTTGTTCCCAAGGATGACAAGTATGACCCTGTGAAACAAAAATTGTTTTTCAAGGATGCAATAGAAATATTTAAGAGTATCGCCACTCCAAAGATAATGGAGAATCCCCCTAAATTCTCCTTTCAACCTAACCTTGCGTAAGCCCCTACCTCGCCACCGGCACCGAAAAACTCTGCAATTCCAAGGAGACACCCTGGGTAGTCTCAAAGTGTAATCAATATTTGGTTTCAATTGTTCTTTGATATCCTAGGGGATGACCAACTTATAGATAAGTTGCACAACACCTTGTACCTAATATTGGGAAATGAGGGATCCCCAAAATCCATAGTAAGGACCAACCTCCCTTAGAAGAATACCCAGAGAATACAAAGAAGAAAGGTGCGAACATGAAAATAATTTAGGTTAGAAGCCCAGCTAGATGATTTTGAAATCAAATATGCCATGCTAGATTTGGGATCTGATGTTAACATCCTGCCCAAAAATACTTGGGAATCTTTGGGAAAACCTCAGTTAGTATATTCCCCCATCCAGTAGATAATGGAAAACTAGTACTGCATTTTCCTAGTAGGAGGGATGGAAAATTAGGAAATAGATGTTGCAGGAGTTAAGACCACAACCAATTTTGAGGTAATTGAAACCATGAGAGATAATTAGGATCCCTACCCTACTCTACTTGGAATTGATTGGGAATACAAAAACTATGCTATCATTGATCTAAAGAAGGATACAATGACGTTTGAAGAAGATGGGATAAAAGTAGTTTATCCCTTAGATCCATGTTTAGGGCCTAGATACATTGAACCAGTGGACCACAATATGGAGTCAGATGCTCTTGACCAGTTATAAACCATAACAGCAGGAGCAAGACCAGATTACATAAATCCCACTGCAGATGGATCGGTACGTTGGAGAATCATATAGTCTACTAATAATGATTCATAATTATCATTTGAGAGTTGGCAGCAAGGTTCATACGAACGAATCTCAAGACAATGCACAACTATCAGAGAAACAATATGGATTGGAACCGAGGTTAGAGAACACCCGACCTATGATGGTACCTCAGATGTACATAGTTTTCTTGCCAACATGGAAGAGAAAATAGTGACAGATCAAAGGATCTATGTTCTTGACTTAGCCTTGCCAGATACCCCCGCTAGATGGTGGGCCACCCATAAAGCCTTGATTATGGAGTGGAAAGATGCAACCAATCCATCCAATGTCGATTCCAAAGTAGGGATCAACTGAAAGAAGAGATGAATATCGATTTTCAAGATGCGCAATTGTTCGATGGACGGTATGACCCTAAAGTGAATATTGAGCATTTCTTAAAGAAGTGGAGAGTTGCGGAAGTACCCTCTCACCTATGGGTTCAAGTATTTCTCCATTCATTGGGTCCAATCCCAAAGGCTTGGTATATACATAAGGAGACCAAAAGATAAACAAACTATTGGCAGACCCTACAAGACCAATTTTTCAAGGACTTCTTCTTTACAAGTAAGTCCCCTGAGATCAACACATTCCTTCAAAGAATCAGGGAAATGTTTTTTACTGACATTTTCAAAAAGAGATCAAGTCTAGTAATATGTGCTGACCATGTTCATTTACTTCAGTCTAATCTGGATCTTGAAATTGATAAGATATCTATACCTTGTTGTAAATTTGATAAAGACCTGGAAAAACCCAATGACTTGGAAGATCTTAGAAACTTAACCATAAAAGAAACAAAAGGTAGTAGAGAGATTCAGGATATTGCACCTAGTCACACCTGTAGCTCCTATAACCATCCACTAAGGTTGAAGAAAGTTAATATAGGGAGTACAAAGCATCCTAAGATAGCTTCTATAGGATATTATTGGGATGAGAAAACTATGAATGAAGTACATAGCCTGTTGCAGGAGTATGAGGACTTGTTTCCGAAAACATTCTCAGAAATGAAAGGTATAAAAGGATCCATGGGAGAAATTAAAATCAAGTTGAAACCCGACTCAAGAACTGTGAAGCACAGACCATATCAACTTAATCCTAAAATAAAAGAGAAGGTCAAGAAGGAATTGGACAAAATGCTTGCGGCAGGACTTATTTTCCTAATCGAAAAAGCAGAGTGGATTAGTCCTGTAGTTATCCAGAGCAAGAAAGATACATAAGACATTCAGGTCTCTTTGGACTACAAAAGTCTGAATTTTTCATGTGTGCACGATCCATTTTCAACACCTTTCAGTGACAAAGTGTTAGATCATGTTGCGGGAAAAGAATCTTATTTGTTTACAGACAGATTCTCATAATATCACCAAGTCAAAATCGCAGAGGAAGACAAAAATAAGACCACATTCATAACTGAATGGGGATCATTCGCATACTACGTAATGCCCTTTGGCTTAGATAATTCCCCTGCAGTCTTCTCTCAGATCATAATAGTATCATTTCGAGAGTTCATCCACAAGTTTGTAAAATTCTATATGGACGATTGGACGCTATACAACTTGTTAAATTACCATGTAGGACTACTCTGGTTAATGTTTGATATATTTCTTGAATTGCAGATATCTTTGAATCTAAGGAAGTGAATTTTATGTGTACGACATGGAAATTTGTTAGGCCATATTGTATGTAGAGAAGGAGTCTTGGTAGACCTATCTAAAGTTGTGGCCATTCTGAACATGCCGCCACCTACAAGTGCTAAACTGTTGCACTCTACACTAGGACATACAAGATATTACCATAGGTTCATCAGAAGATATGCAACTATCACCTCACCTCTAGAAATATTGTTGAAGAAGTCTGAACTATTTCGGTGGACACCGGAGTGTGATAAATCATTTGACATTCTCAAAGAAAAAATAAGTATTACACCTATCTTGATATTTCTCAATTGGGAAATTGAAATCCATGTACATGTGGATGCATCAGGCATTTTCCTGGGAGCCATCTTAGTGCAACTAGGGGAAGGAAATATGGACCACCCTGTCTACTTTTCCATCAGAAAAATTTCACAAGATGAATGCAACTACATAATTACCGAAAGGGAAGGTCTAGCTATGATTTATGCATTACAAAAGTTTAGACACTACTTGTTAGTCTCTCATTTTAAGTTTTTTTACTGACCATTCTGCATTGAAGTACCTAGTCAATAAAACAATACTTGAAGGAAGGATTTGTAGGTGGCTACTACTTTTTAAATATTTTTCATTAGAAGTAATTGTCAAACCGGGAAGATGAAATGTAGGTCTAGATCACCTTTCCAAGTTGGAGTCAGGTGAAAGTTGTGGAGCAGTGGATGATCAACTGCCATATGTGGACCTATTCTGAATTGAGGCCATCCCAGAGTATCTTGAAGACATTATTGTCTTCCTCAGTACAGGGACCTACCCAAAAAATTACTCCACAACCCAAAAACGACATATGGTGGTTCGTTAGCAGACTATCAACTAATTGTGGGACAACTTTATAAACTAGGGCTAGACAACATCCTTAGGATATGTGTATTGAACCACAAGAGGAAAGATATCCTATGGGAATGCCATGGTGGAGTTGCAGGATGACATGTTGGAGATAAAGCTATTGCATATAAGGTACTTCAAGTTGGATTATGGTGGGCTACATTATTTAAAGACGTAAAAGAGTATGTTATATCTCGTGACACTTGATAAAGAGTAGGAAAGTCGTCACACAAGGATGAATTGCCCCTTCAACCAGTCATGGCACTTCAGGAATTTGATAAGTGAGTTGTGGACTTTATTGGACCGATCAGCCCCTCGACTAAGCACTCAAAGGATAGATACATAATTATTGAAATTGATTACCTCACAAGATGTGATGAAGCAGAGGAATTTCAAGACTGTTTGACAAATACAACTTCTAGATTTATCTTTGAGAACGTCATCACTCAGTTTGGATGTCCTAGAAGCTTGACCAGTGATCAAGGTAATCACTTTATCAGCAGCACAATCGCAACGTTGACAACATAATTCCTTATACAACACCATAAGAGCATTCCTTACCATCCACAAGCTAACGATACAGTGGAGGTTCAATAAAATTCTATAAAGAGGAATGACAAAAGTATGTTGCGCAAATAGGGAAGACTGGGATGATAGAGTTCCAACAGTCTTGTGGGCTTACAGGACTACCACGAAGAATCTACACATGTATACTCTTCAATTGGTTTATGAGAAATAAGTTGTTGTACCTGTAGAGTTTATTACCCCTAGTCTCTATATAGCATAGGCTACACATATGACAGATGATGAATCAATTGCACAGAGGATTGCAGATTTGCAAGAACTTGAGGAAGCAAGATTTCTAGCATATTTTCATCAGACAGTTGAGAAAGCTAGACATAAATCTTGGCATGACAGGCACATTAAGGCTACAATATTTGCACAAGGGGATAAGGTACTAATCTATGACATGCATTATCAAAAACATCCAGGTAAGTTGCACATGCATTGGTTGGGTCCATTCATAGTTGCGGAAATCTAAAACTCTGGTGTAGTCAAGATAGCATAAGTGGATGGTATCCTTCGACCAGGATGGGTGAATGGCGCCTGCCTGAAACCATATATTTCTCATGATTGAGCCAAAGGACTATTGCTCCAGTCCAAGGGATCATGTACATTAGTTAGATTTTAATTTCCTTTAATTTATTTAATTCAGTTAATAACGTCAGAGTGTGCATTGTTGCGCCACGACATATACTTCTTTTTCAGTCTAAGCATTGCTTTTGGGTAGAAATGATTACTTAGATGCACAATATCGGAAGAGCCACCATTACATTAAATGAAGGCATTAAATATGATGGGGACACCCATTGTGTTCAGAGGTGGGGAGAATCTGAACTGTATCACATCCCATGTGCCATACACATCCCATCCATCCATACCCTTTATGGTAGCTACAATAACTCATTTGAATGTTCCGTCAAGCCATAAAGGTGGAATATGCATAGATGCCATTGGTATCCTTGCTAGGATTCTCAACCATTAAAACAGTAAGCCCTCAGTTCGACCACATCCCTGTCAGCCCGTTCATTAAAGCCAAGATCACCCTATAAGATTTTACCCCGATATCAATCACGTCGGACACCTAAGCCTGAGATTATGTTTATGGTTTAACGATGAGTGTCCTTCTGAGTAGTTACAAAAATCTCTAGTTATCTCTCTTGTAAGACAATGTGACCTGATGAGCGAGACTTATTGTTTACCTCAATTATATTTTGTCTTGCGCTATCTGCACCCTCGTCTCGTTTGTGAAATATTCTTCTCCCTAGTTGTGACCCCGAACCCCAACTCATCCTGTCTAGTTTTCTAGCATTCTAGAGCCAAAATGCCAAGAGAAATAGGAGGTTGAAGTTCAGCTCCAAAAGAAGCAATTCCAGATGATCTGTGTGATCCCAGAGTCGAGATCATGGGTGATGTCAAGGGAAATGTCAAGCAAGAAAAACTCCTTGACCTCAACCTGATGGACCAAGTATTGATTCTACAGATGAATATTAGTGTATCTTGGGACTTGGCTCCAGATGAAATGGGAGGCATTTAGTTTGTGTCAAATACATAATTCATCAAACTGTTCAATTACACCATCATGAACCTCAGGGATCTACTAATTTTCAAAACTACTGGTGAGGTTGCACATTGAGCCAAGTTTTTGATCAGTCGGGTGTATGACATGATCATATGGCTTGATAGAAGATATCTTATTCATGCCAAAGACATCCACCAGCTCACCAGATTATCCCTCGAGGGTGAGGATGTATCAAAAGGATTCCAAGGCCCCAACAAGCATGGGAGGAAGAAGGGAGAAGTCATCATGTATGAGAAATTCCATACACAGAGAGGTGGGCATACAGCCAAAATTGACCCAATCCTACCAGAGATAGTCCAGATAGCCTGCTATGTGATCGCTAGTAAGGTTATGCGCTTGTACTACAAGGGAGAATGCACCTTAGATGCTCTTTCAGTAGTAGACTTCTGTGTAAATGGAGTTTTTTTCAATTGGTGCAGCTACCTACTAGAGGAACTCCTAGTTGCGTGTCATGAATCTTAGGAGAAGGGAGGAAATTTTACATACGGATACCTATTAGTAGAATTTGCAATGTGTAAATGGTAGTCACCTCCAGGAAGACAATTGTCACCTGCAAATAAGGGTCACCTAGCCAATATGTTTGAGCCTTGGAACTCAAGGTTAGACTTAGAGAATATGGAGTTCAACAATGCAACGTTCCTGAAGTGGTTCAACCACCTCATCTACACAATTCAGCGGCTGTGCATACCACGGGAACTGGTAAATCTCAACACCCGGAACATCGCATTTGGGATAAATCTCAACACCCAGAACATCGCATTTGGGATAAATCACCACACACTTTTGTTTGGACGAGGCATGCAAAGCCTGAGGACCTCCACACAAGGTCGTTACCCTTCTATCTAGACAAAGAAGCCTTCGACAAGGAAGTCATTTCATGGCCTGGTGTTAAGCACAACCCACGCAAGTTTGGTGCGCATTACCTCTTGCCACTAGAGCTCCTAAAGAAAAATGGGTAGGAAGAATTAGTAGTGCCAAGTTCAACCTAGAAACAAAGAAGTAGAATGTCCAAATGTCGATGGAATCATAAGAAGAAGAGGATGAGGAACCCCTGGAGTGTAAAAATAGGACATTTCCATTGTTTCCACAGCTTCTAGAACATGTCTTTTTATCAGGTAAGAATGTGAATGAAATCCTTTCCACTACATTTATAATATATGTCTCGGTAATGAAACCTCGTACAAGGTTTTTCTCGGCCAAAGGGATAAATCCACAGTCGATATCCTCGACTGTACCTCGTAAAAGGGTCTCCATTCATGCTACCCAGACTGTGATTAACATCATAGATGATCCTGAGCCAAATGCCACTTCCTACACAACCATCATCACTGAACAAGCCCCATCACCACCACATGAGACCATTTTTCCCTCCCGACCCACATCCCCCGAGCCAATGCAGATGGATAACCTCGACCCTTTTAAGAATGTAAAATAACCCATTACCCTAACCACCAAATCCTTGAGCCATCCAGTTTCTCTGTCAGTACCCATTTCAGTCACTCCGCCTTCAATGGAGAGTCGACAACAATAAATACCACCACTTTCTCCAATACCACAAGTTCCATGCACCTATTGTCCTCTCTCAATAGTCAATGTTGAGATTCCCATCATCAGAAGCGAGACTCCAGAAGTTTCGTTACATACAGAGGCAGGAGCACATCTAGTTCATATAGAACCCCAAACAACCTCAGGGCATAGTGCATCATCCTTGAAAGAACAACTAGAGACAATACTCTAGAATCCACAGAAATGTGCAGAACATTTGATTGCTAGTGGACTACCACTACAAGTCCGATTATCCCTGGATGCCACTACTTCATCTCACGACCTTGATAAGTTGCTAATAGTGAATCTAGTGGGAATAATCAAAGCCTCAACTGAGAAATTTGAGCAGAGGATCCAGTAGGACGAATGAGAATCCAACTTCTAGAAGCAAGAAGGAATCCTGGCACAGACACAAATAACACAGGAGGAATACTTAAAGATTCAGGTAGAGCATAAAGTAGAGAAGGTGAAGGAAACGTTAATAGAGGCTTGGACAATAATAAAAAATACAATGTCTCAGCTACCAGAATCCATCACAATAAGTGAGATTGTCGAGCAGATCAAATTAATTCAGGTAGCCTGGTCTGAGTTGGAAGAATGAGAAAAATATATCGAAGTACAATTGCGGGATGGTAAGAAATAAGCCAAGATACAACCTAGGAAGCTACAAGAGAACCTGTAAAAAGTGGTTTTGGAAGGAAACAACACAAGAGTCACCTTGCATAAAAGGACTATAGAGTCCACAACCATTTTCAAAGAGGTTAGTGATTGGATGGGAATCATTTCTAGGTGAAACCAAACATTGGAAGACCTACGCTTGCAGATCCAATCGCTCAATGAAGAATCATCCAACACCATAGATCCGCTGGAACAACAAGAAAAATTTGACAAGATCCAGCAAGCAGACAATGATCTAAATGCATTATTTGAAGCTCAAACTGTGGCTAAGAAAGACTAAGAGAGTTTTGACCTGTAGTTTAGACAACCTACCTACATATGCATCAAGTGGGCACCATATCTAATTCAGAATGGAAATCTCTAGTTGCATCCAAGAAAAAAAAATGCATTACAGATGCGACCCAATAGTTTGTTGTTGAAGCTTCACTACTTTCTAGAAAGTGACAGGACAAAGTGGACAACTTCCAATATGTCGGGAAAATATCCCTAGAAATAGTACCTGAGTTGGGCCCTTCGTTTGAAGAAGATAAAGCAGAAACAATCCAAGCTAGAAATGGAAGCAACCAAGAACTAGAAGGAAAGGAATAACAACAAGCCAAACCAGAGTCCATGGAAAAGCTAAAGAATTGATTTGGGGCGAGTCAAGGATTGTGGTTGGAGCGTGTTGGGTCCTTCGTTTTGATAAATAGAAGTTGCGCAAGTTATATTGCAGATTCATTTTGGTTAACATAAGTTGTGTAAGCTGTTGAAGAGATGGACAACAGACTAAAGGAAGAAACAAAAAGCGGTTGGAAGGACAACGCAACATCAGTTTTGAAGAAATAAGTTGCAACAAGTTCAAAAATAAGAAATAACTCTCAGGATCTCAACCAACAAACCTAGATTAGATTATATAAATATATATATATATATATATATATATATATATATATATATATAGGGGATCCATGTGATTGTAAAGGGGTTGGGCTGAGATTGTTGTTGTTGCTAGAGTCATTGTTGTTATCATCCATATTGTTAGGTTAGCTAAAGTTATGGAATCTGAGTTTAGATCTAGACATAGAATGTAATGTAGTCATGTCTTGTTGTAGTGTTGAAAGAGAAAGGGGATGAGATAACCTTGTCTCTCAGTAGTACAGATCATTTTCTATTAGCTTTGGCATGACCAATTTGCATTGGTAACTCAGTAGGATCTTGTATTTCTAGAATAAACATGTTATATGATAATATAATGGGAGACCCACATTTTCTTGAAGTTAACTTTTTTATTTAGTATTTTGAATGTATTTAATGGTCTATTATCTTTATGTATGATACACTTAATTGGATATAGCTTGCTTATGAATATCTTCACAACTCTATTTTCTTCATTCTCGGTTAGGAAACGTTCATATCTGCCACAAGTTTAAACTAGATTGCGCAATACTGGTATGACTCTTGATACTTCAGAGATTTGTCTAAGTATTATCCTTACCCTTCCCTATATTTCTCGTCCCAGTTTCACTTCGAGTGAGACTTCTTCCCTCCCGGGAATATGAAAATGCTACTGCTCTAGACTACTTCGGTACCTTTTGTTGGAAATTGTAATAGGACCCTGGTCTAATCACTTTTTCACCAACAACTGGTCAAGCTATGGCTTCATCCATTTCCATCTTCCAGTCATCGAATGTTCACATTGTACAATCAATGGCCCCGAAGGGTACTTAGAAACCCAGAGGGAAGAATAAAAAGGGTAAGGATAAAAAGGGAGGTGGAAACAACAATAAAAATTCAAAATACGATGCAAATGTTGTAGGGGCCAAGAAGAAGAAGAAGAAGGTGAAATTACCTTGCAACATTTGTAGTGAATATCACCTTACCCATCAATTCCCAAATATGGAAGAGACTCAATGCCTGTTAGCACAACAAGAACCTGTTGTGTTGAAGAATCGGTTTCCACAAGGACAAAATATGTAGCAAGGCTCTTCTACTAGAAATATTCAAGGGGGAACCCAAAATGCACCCTTGTCAAATGGAACAATGTCATTCATCAATATGGTGAACCATAAGAAGGAGGATATTGACTTGTTGACCAGATCTCACGATTACAATAATATTGACTCGACGTTTAAGGGGAAAGAAAATTTTGATCCTATGAATTATCTACATATAGAGAATCTTGAGAAGGAAACAGTGCAATGCATATTGATAGGTGTGTATAAGTGTGTGTTTCACAATATGAATGTTAAGTCTACGCCCAAATATTACATTGTTGAGGACTTGGCTCATACACCATGTGTGATGTCATCCCTAGAGGTGCTTCAAAGTTTCCCTACAGAATGAGCTGCATTATTGTCCAATGTAAGTGTTGTTTACTTCTCGAGTCCTCTCATTATGAACTTCGATGTCACATATGCGAAGCCTCTCTTTCCTTATCACGTAGCCTTCCAAATCAATATCATGTATGTGAAACATGTTGTTCGGAGGAATGTCATTGACGAAGGTGCTTCGACATGTGTTATGCCGTTGTCTTGTAGGAAATCCATTGGCTCTCTTGAGCTTACCCCATCTCCTACACTTTTAACCGCATTCGATGGACGATCGTTTATACCACACAGTCTCATTTCCTCTTTTTATTTCCAGTTAGGGGGAAAGGTCATTTCAGTGGAGGTGGAAGTAGTCGATGCTCTTCTTGACTATAAACTTTTGATAGGAATGATTTGGAATTATGCAATGACGGCTATTTTCTCATCAGTTTTTCAATTCTTGTGCTTCCTTCATGAAGGGAAGATCATAGCGATAAACCAAATGTCATTCAATCACTCTAACTCTATGGAAATTATGGGATCTATGGTCCTAATGATAGAAAACTCTCAGACGAAAACTGAGAGAATTGGTATTGGGATGTGTCCTTTGCTTATGGGAACCTTTAATTTCCTAGTGCCAATTTCGTACATTTGTGCTACCCCAGTCCCTGATTCACGGGTAGGTTCATTTATAACTATGTATTTTGAAGAATCATGGGTGTTACTATCACCATGTGAATCAGTTGAAGGTATTGTACATTCAGAGATGGCAATTCCACTATCTACAGAAGATATTACTTATCAAGAAATCCGGTGAGATACTATAGACTTTGATCCGACTCCTTCATAGATGGAAGAAGAGGATCAGTTTCTAAGCCCATTTGGGACAAACATTCTTCAACTTCTCTCAATTTCCTTGACATTGTCTTACCTTATTATGAGGCTATTATAGAGGAAATGACAAGGCCAGAACAACCATGGGAGGATCTCCATAATATATATTACTTCCTTACAAAACTCAATTGAGTTGAAGATGGGGAATTCCAATCAACTGTGAGTAGATGTGTCGATCAATCTGTGAACCCTTTGGAAAATCATGGTGTTTATACTAAGGGGAACATGGAAAATATATCATAAAATATTATGATCAACATCTCAAATACTCCTGGCATCATAGAAAACATTTTTATCGGTGAATTTTTTTTTCTAGAAGAGATCTATATGTACACCTCTTTGTCTAAAGTGTTTCATGATGTTTTTTCTTGATCTTACGAGGAAATATCTGGCATTGACCCCTACATTGTCGAACATGAGATTCGTACTTATGAGAATGCCAAGCCTATTCGACATAAGTTACAACCTGTAAATCCTAGGAAGGTGACAACTATAAAGGCTAAGGTAGAGAAACATCTAATCCCAACTTCATTTATTCAGTTCCTCTTACTGAATGGGTGTCAAAAATCGTTCTTGTCGATAAGAATCAAGGAACTATATGTGTTTGTAGGTATTTACATGATCTGAAAAAAGATTGTCTGAGGGACAACTTCCTCACACATTTCATTGACGAGATTATCAATGAGTTTATGGGAAGAGAAATATTTTACTTTATGGATGTATTTTCTGGGTATAATCAAATTTAGATCTGACCTGAGGATCAACATAAAACAATGTTCATATGTCCTTGGGGAACTTTCACATATAAGAAAATGCCTTTTGCCTAAAAAATTTGGTCGCTACGTTCTAGTAGGCCATGTAGTTCACATTCCATGATTCAAAGCATATTGTTGAAGCATACCTGGATGACCTCACTCCTCTCTCTCACAAGAGGGTAGATCATCCAACGCATAGTAGACTTATCTTTGAAAGATGTCGTTAATATCATATTCAGTTAAATCCGAACAAGTGCATCTTTTGCGTAGGGCGTCTATTGGGTTTTATCATATCCAACAAGGGGATCATGGTTGATCCTTTAAAGTTTGAGACAATAGTTCAATTGCCTCCCTCGTGTCACATTAATCAGTTACAAAGTCTTCAAGGAAAGGCTCATTTCCTTCGAATTTTCATAGAAAACTATGCTGACATCACCAAGGGTTGTATGTGCTTGTTGAAAAAAGGGGTCCATTTCATTTGAGATGAGTTCACACAACAATCCTTTGATGGGCTTAAGAATGGGCTTATGTTTTCCCTTCTACTCAGTCCTCCAGACTATGGTAGGGATTTCTTGTTGTATATCACGGTAGAAGAATCCATGGTTGGCATGGTATTGGTTTAGGAAGATGATAGCATGCAAGATAACGTCATTTATTATCTTAGTCATGGTCTGATTTGGCTTGAGCTAAATTATTCAGATGTCAAGAAGCTAGCCTTGGGAGTTGTTCAGTTCTCCAGAGATCGCAACATTATATTTTACTACAGAAAACCATTGTATTTACAAATGTCAATCCATTCCAATACATCCACACAAAACATAATTGGGGGGAAATATAATAAGTGGATTGTCATTTTACAAGAATTTGACTTGGAATTTATCTCTATCAAGTCCAAGAAGTGATTGTTTTTTTCCAAGTTGATGTCAGAGTTTCATCGGGAGGATGAAGAACTATTATTACAGATTCATTCTTGGACAAATATTTTTTCCTTATCACTTCTAGCAATCCTTGGTATGGATATATTTTGATATATCTCAAGAGTTGAAATTTTATTTGCATCATTCACAGGATGATCGATGCCAAATTCACCATCAGGCAAAGAATTACCTCATTATTGGAAACACTTTGTATCACTGTGGGGTTGATTCAATTATTTTTAGTTTCTTGACCAATGAAGAAGCAGAGTCCATGCTTAATTATTTCCATAGTGGAGCATGTGGCAGTCATCTATCTAGGTTTTCTATAGAACAAAAAATCTTGCATGCAGGGTACTTTTGGATGATGATCTTTAAATATTGTCTTGAGGCAGTCAAAAAGTGTCATCCTTGTCAGATTGATTCTCGAAAGATGTGTGTGCATCCTGCTTCGATAATTCCTGTCATCACCATTGGTCCTTTTACAAAGTGGGGAATTGATTTCACCATATGCCACCTACCTTCGACTAGGGGTTATCACTATTTCATCATGTTCGTCGACTACTTTATGAAGTGGGTGGAGGCCATGCCTAATTTTGTGAATGATGGTGAGACAAAAAAATTGTTTCTATTCAATCATGTTATCACCAGGTTCGTAGTTCTGAGAGAGATTGTCACTAACCATGGCAATCAATTTCAGAACTGAATGATATTGGAATTAGAGTCTAAATTGGGATTCAAGTAGGAGAATTCATCTCTGTATTATCCACAAGTGAATGGTCAAGTAGAGGTCGTAAACAAGTCTTTCAAGATCATACTTCAACGAACTATCAATAAGAATAAATGTAATTGGAATTTGACGCTTTATCTGACATTATGGGTGTACCAAACCTTGGTTAAGACTATCGTAGGATTCCTACCTTTCCAACCAGTTCACAGGGTGGAAGCATTCATATCGATTGAATGCAAAATTCCTTCGTTGAAGATCATCATTGAGCTTCTTCCTAACACGATAGATCTAGAAGCGCGTCTCGTTCATTTAGGAAGCTTGATGAGAAATGTTGTGATGTTTCTACTACAAATGAGACTCACAAAAATCATTTCAAGTCTCAGAATGACAAATATGTCCTCCCAAGGCTCTTTTCCAAGGGTGACCTCTTTTTGGTTTACAATTAGGACAAAGACGCATTAGGGGTAGGCAAGTTTCATCCAATGTGGCATATTCCCTACATTGTGAGGCATGCCCTTCAGAAGGCAGCTTATGCATTATATGATTATGAAGGTAATGTGTTTTCGAAGCCCATAAATGAGCTCTACCTTAGGAGGTACTACGCTTGAACCTCTTTTCTCATGCATTTTCCCTTTGTAATTATTGTACATTGATAGTATTTTTAGTTTTTCTCTCTTTTTTCTCTTGGTTGTTTATAGTGTTTCTTATTGATTGAAAGATGTCTCTGGAGTCTTAGTTCCATGTTGGATTCTAGGATGGTGTAATTCGTCACAATTAGAACCTTGCTTCCCCCACATGGGTGATTTATTCACCTTTGGTCCAAGTGGTTGTATCTGGAGGCACTTTTCTAGGGCTAGCAATGAATAATGTGGTCGAGTATAGAGCCATGATCAAAATTCTAAGAGATGTTATTGCATATAGTATCATATGTATAGAAGTTCATCTAGAATCCTAGTTGGTGTTATTGTAGCTAAATTATGAATACCGTGTGTGCTATTTTATGTTGATCTGATGATTCCTTTGAGTACATATTCTAGAACGACTTTTTACTTATATTACTTATATTCATGTTTCTAGGAGTGAAAAATTAATGTCTGATGCATACACTAACTATGTATTAGATTGAAATTTGTCACACATTTAAAGTCATAAGCATGCACAAAATTGTATATAACACATTTATATATAAATACCGAGGAAAAAAGAGATATGTATATATTATTTGCATGTCCATTAAGTACAAATATGGATCTTAAGTGAAAAAATTGGTCCTTTGGCCCCGAATTTCCATCTATACACTGATACAAGAGGATCATATACACTTTATGTCGAGGGACCCACCCCCATACATGTGACTCTATAGCACACTATAGTGTTTTCCAGATGTTGGAATATCCATACCCAGGCATGTGGTACACCTACTACTTGTCATTACATATGCTCTGGCAAATCCTCGATCCAGATCATGGGAATTTAGTGAGTGAGGAGGTCCATATTTCTATAGACATTTTGTAAAGTCATCTATATCTGTGTGGCATCCTTGACAGGTTGTGCTTCACCATGTGCCCTACACCGATGATGTGGGTACCCCTCTGGCCTCCTCGATCTAATATCTGCACATTCACAATATTTTGTTATCTTTAATCCATGCCAAAAATATTTTTGGTTTACCTCTTGAAATAATTAAATAAATAAACAAAAATTGAATACTTTGAAAATTTAAAAAGTTTCTTAACAATATCGCCTAGCACTGCACCAGGAGGAACAACCATGTCTAGGTCTCTAGAAAAACTTATCCCTTCATAGGGATAATCTTCAATCACAATAAACTGACGCGACCACCAGTCATAAAATGCATCATCGTGTGCATTTATTAGTTTCCCACCTCCCATGCATTGTATCAATATGGACCATCATAGTAACCATGGTTCCTGGAGTCTATGGGGTGCCATAAAGACTCATGGACTCATAGCGGGTACTCTTTCAAAAATGAAAGAGCATAGAATGTTTATATACCTGGAGTTCTTCATATTTCCATTCTTTCACTCTATGAGTTGAGTTATCATTCTCTGCAATAAAGACATACTCCAGTCATATATAATTGGACATAGAAACTCAACATCATAAAACATATGCAACCCTGATGCCTAGTGCAGAAAGGTAGATACGACTATGCCAGTAGTGGTATGCAAGATGAGCTTCAAACTCAAGTCCTCTATATTATGGATCAAGAGTTGAATCCTAACCTGTTGTGTCCCAGGGGTGCATTAGGATGCAATATAGTCCTCAATGATCATACCAATTCCCCTTCAGGTCCCGAGGTTCACTACATCACCTTGATGAGAGAGACCTTTGATGAAGCAAATATCATCCACCTCTATGTTCAAAGACTAATCATCCATCATGAATGCATCCACATCAGAGTTCCAATAGTTGATCAAGAGTTGTAAGAGTATTTTATGTGCCCGCATGTTTTGGCTTTCATAAAATTTCCTCAATCCACATTGTCATAGAGCCTCTAATACCTCTAGTTTGTCTATCGTTTCTTTTTCAATGTCTTCATGTTCCCTCTCTCTCCACTCAATTACCATTTTGGAGCTCTGCATGACAAAAAAGAGGAGTCAATTCTCATTTTTTTAATGGTTGTGTACATATATGTGTCTTCCTCTTATGACATACACATATATATGTGGTTTCCATAAAGAAAAAGCACATATGTGGCAAGGTATATGCACCCCATGCCAAAGCAAGGTTTGTATGAGCCTGCCCCTATTTGAAAATTAAAAATAATAAAAAATGGAGAAACTAAAAAATATTGGATAGAAATGAAGAGACAGAGGTGCTTATTTATTAGGTTATGAAGACAAGGGATTTCAACAACTGTATCTCCAGTTATGGTCTCATGAAGTTTGGAAGGTTTTCCTACTCAATTTTCCCAATTTGGTAAAAGCTCAAAATAAAGTGTTATTTAGGTTATGTTTTCCTATTATGAAGAACTTTTTACCCACTTTTACATAGTTTTTACTATTTTTACCATTAAAACACCTAATGAACCAGAATATTTGTACACAATCACTGTTTGAGTTGAGATTTTGTAGGGAGGATGTTTAGAATGGTGTTTTTGTATCTGCTAGTCCAATTTTTCTGAATTTTTCAAGTAATTTCCCATCACTGGAATATAGGGTAGGATCTTTTCCACCTTTCATTTTGCATTATCAATGACCTATTATGCATTTTCCTTAGGATCAACCCCACCTAATAGAGACACAAGAATTTCCAACTGATTTTAAGTGTCATTCAGTTCGTGGTAAATCCTATCATCATGGGCATCCTAGTTAGCACTTGCATTTCCTTTCAGATCCCATGCTGAAGTTTTTCTTAGGCTCAAAAATCATGTTAGTCCCACCATGGAATTGCATTGAAACCTCATATTCTTCTTATTCCTATTTTGACTATTTTCCCATGGGGTTCCCATAATTTTGTGTTCAAGTCGTAACTGCATTGCATACTTATTGCTCTCACTTTTGAGCCTAATGTTGGCTTCAACTTGTTGTTACTCACCCATTTGATTATGCATTCTCATTAGTTGTTATCCTTGAAATTTTTTCCTTTTAAATATGACAAATGTACCTTGGGAGGAAACAATCCCCCAAGTGTCCATATCCTGCACATGCTTCCTTGCATTGAGCATATGTATGTTCCTTGCACTTGGAACTAATTTCCCTACTTGTGACACTCGTTTCCTCTATGTATTCTAGCATTATTTATTCTTTTTCAGGATTTCTGATTTGAAAAAGACAAAAATAATAATAATAATAATAAAAGAGCGTGGGAATGAGTCTTATTTACTGTTATTGGCATCAGTCGAGTCGTCTCTGAATAAAGCACACAATCTTGAGTCTAGTCTCAACTATTTGGGTTAGTATGACTTTAGGAAACTGAACCAATTACATAGAGTTTTTACTTCTTCGACTAGTTTTTCTTCCAATCATTATGGAGAGTCTTTTATTTCCTCCTAAATCACAGGCTTATGTCAATGTTCATTTTCAGTTCATGTTGCCTAAGTCACATATTGTGTCGTGTTTTTTTTCAGAGGATTTTTTAGCCTGTGTTGTCCATTCCACAGAATGCTCGGCTTTGTAAGCCAGCCTTCCTATATGTCAAGTACATCTCAAAATAAAAAGTTTCTTTGTCCTATACTCATGTTGGTATGGAGGGTCCCCATTGAATTCTTGTTGGTGGGTTAAACTCTTATCGACCACAACATATTGCTTTGAGATTTTTACCTAGACTCGCACCCTATCACTATTTACATCAATGATAGGTGACCTTGTGCTCAACACATGACATTCCATCATTGATCATTGATTGAGTTGTTTCCCCTATGTTCGACAACAAGAACATTATTCACACATTGGGATTCATGCAGTACCTTGGATTTCATTTGTCTCGATTGATGGTTTCCTCACCTTTGTCAGTAGTATTCATTATTGGTTTCTATTCAGAGGATCTCTTTCATGCACTATTTACATCTGGTGCACATGGGAGATGTACTTCGTGGTGGTCCTTTCAATATTTCATCCGAGTCCTTCCAAATATTTGGCCTTATACTTCTCCTCGTGTTGGTTGATGGGGGATTCCTTAATTCCCTTATTCTAGTGGATCTCTTCCTATTGACTTCGGCACATATTGCTCTGGGAAAGGAATCTAGAGTCATTATTAGTACATTGGGCCTTGCAATTAGTAGTGGAAAGTTCCCTCACTATTGATAGTGGGAATACATTAATTTCCCTTGATTGATAGATTGTATCAGGTGTTTGACAACAAATCCTCTATTCACACTTGATAGATTGTACTAGGTACCTTGACACCCATTATCATTATTAGTGGGTTGTCTCATGTTTTTTAATGGTATACATCAATGACCGGTAATCAAATGGTGTCTCACTATGTTCGACTTCAACACATATATTCGCATAGTGAAAACTCATACCATGGAGGTTCATTTAAAGACCTCGGGAACATAGTAGCATCACCTTGCACTTGTAGCTGCAAAAACCCCCCTTTTACTCTTTCTTTTAGAAGCTAAAGCAAAGGGGGCCCTTATTTAAATTTCAATCCTATTGCTTAATCCTCTACTGCTTGATCCTAATGCTATATCTTTTCCTTCATTGAGAGAGTTGAGGTTTGGTCTCCATTGATGATTGTTTTGATGGAGGCTTATTATCTCTTTTGATCTTATGATTTCAAATGTATTCATGATTCTTAGTTTACCTATGATGTTTCATTGACATTTTTATGACTGGTCGATACATTGCCTTCCTACCTTATATAGTTTCCCAAGTGTTTAATGATTTTATATCATTGTAATATTTGATGATCTAGTACATGTCTTGAATGAGTTTGATGTAGGTTTTCAATCATTTTCCTGGATGACTTATTCAAATTTTGTTAGCATATGTTGCTTAACATATTCATATTGGACAATTCTTAACTTGATTCATAAGGTCACTAATCCTTTCTATGTGTTGAATATTAGATGCGTGTAGCTATTGTGATAGTTATTTAATCTGGATCATAGATGATTTCCTTTAATGAACCTCTCCCTTTCATATTCTTAAAAATCTAGACTTATTCATGAGTTTTCTTAAAGGAAAGGAAATATAATGTTTCTGATATATAGGAAAATGTCCTCTTAATCACATAAATGATTATGTCTCCTTCTGTGGTTGCAATAACAGGTTAGCATGATATCCTTCTTCATGATTTATCCAACCTTGAGATGCATGTGGGGGAATCCTTTGATCTTCTTCCTCTTTTATCCTACCCTTTATTTATTGATATTTCCTTTTCTTTTCTTCTATTATTTTCTCTAACTAAACCTCATAGTTGTATTTTTCTATTTGATATCTTTCCAATGGTTGTAACCATACTTAAATCTGAGTTATGGATCAAAAGTTATGGCCTCCCAAAGTAAACTAAGCCAAATCTCACCATTTCCACCTCACTTCCACGTGGCTATATGTCATTGGTTCCTTATGACATGGAACTAACATGGATGTTGGCATGGAACCTACCAATTGGACCATAGGGCCCACATTCAATCTTGGAGCCCTCTTTTTCGTCGTAATTCATCCATACCAAAATGCTACAGATCATGCCCATCAATTTTCCTGATGACGATCATCTCCTTCTGACCCAACTAATTTTCCTGACTCGATCAGCTCCCTTTTGGTCATATCTTTTGACCCAATAATTTTTTTTTTTGACAATTATCATCTCCTTCTAACCTGACCAATTTTTCCCAACCTGATCAACTCCCTTCCAATCATATCTTCCGACTGAAACACTTTTCCCGACCCAACCAACTCTTCCCAAAATACCATTCAAGTAGCATTTTGTAAACAGTCATCTCTTGGGCTATAGGTGTCGGAATTGAACCCATGATACCTCATTGGAAAGGTGTCGAGTATAGGAATACAATAGAATATGTATCAAGGTCATAAAAGTGACAAAAAATCTCATATATTGTAGAGAACAACATACCACAAATTTGGGGGGGGGAATGGATTGTGAAGACTTCAAATAGGCATATCTAGAGCTACGAGTAACAAAATCATGCCTAGGAGGGATCAATGGAAACTTAGAGGAGAGAATAATAGGCTCAAATAGAAAATTATAACATATTGAGGGTAGAACTGGTCCAAAAATTAAAAACACATATGAAACCCAAATTTGGATGAAGAACCGGATATGCAGACTTCAAACAATCATATCTCGAGCTATGGGAAACAAAATCAAAATAGAAAGGGTTGGATGGAAATATGAGATAGAGGATAAAAAGCTAGAATGATCTTGTTTAGCATACCATAGCTAGAAATGCCCAAAACGACCCAAGAAATTCATAAAACGACCCAACAGGTAGAGTGGATAATAAATTTAAATAGATATCATTTGTAAACTTTCATAGGGTGAATGTAACCACTCATGAGTCTCTTCAGCTCCCATTTGTAACTCCCACATCTACATTTTTGAAATGCAAAATAAATTTGAAATGTAAAAAAGACAAAATTAGTGGAAAACAAAATGAATGGTTATGAGAGTTGAAGAGTCTCTCTCTTGTTTTATAAAAGAGAGCTAGTTGAAGGGAATTTAGATGTTTTCCCTTTGTAACAAAATATGGTACTTTTACTTCTGAGTAATAAAGAGTAGGAGGCATTTCGTAAATCTATGATGTTGATGGGTGTACTGGAGACTATTCTTTATGTGTTTATCTTTTAATTGAGTAGATAGGATTTCATTGTATGAATTATTTCTGCACTTTGTTTTGTTTTCTTATGCTGTCACATATTTCCTTGTGGGTATAGAAATGATGTTATGGATGTGTGGTGCAACTATTTGACTATGTATCTATATCATTGTTGTTTTCATTTATCATTAGAATACTTGAACTATTTATGGTTCTGATGGTGTTTTCTTTCGTTGTACTCAATCTTTTAGTTTTGCTCCCAGGATAGGTTAGAATTAGTTAGATTAGATTAGTTTCATTGAAGTTAGATTAGCCTTAGGATTATTTATAACTCTTTGGGGGGGGGAGTCCATTATCCTTCCCCTTTTTCTTATTTTAATTCTGAGTGGCATTGAGGCCCATAAACTCACGGGAAATGCTACACCAAATGAGAATAAGTCTGATTGGGACTTGCCATCAGGTTTTCTCCCTCATCTGCTTGACAGGACATTCAGACCCATCAATAGAAATGGCGCTAGAAGGAGGGCCAGATGACAAGATGAGCATGTGGATTCATTCTTGTTAAAAAAAGAAAATTTACTAATGGCTCCATCCCAAATCCCTTTATGGAGATTTTTTTTGGTACTGTACCTCCCAAACCTCCTAGAAATATTTTACATTTCTTGTCGCAACTTAGATTTTATGGCGAGAGTGAAATCTATGAATATGAATACGCTTTTAAATTTTGGAAATTGTGTGGTTCTATTGATGGGCAAATTTGACCTGCCGTCAACTGGAAGAATAGATCCGGACCGGGGTTGTCTAAATAACCCAAGACATTTGGTGTAACCTATTCTGACAGGTTTAATGGTTTTGTTAGCCAACTAGGGTCCTAAAACAAAGAAAACAAATAAAATAACTAATGTTAAAACTATTATAATATATAAACTTTAATCTAATTATTTACAAATACATTCAATAGAAATATAAGTATGAACATGCCATTATGTACAGAGTAATTACAGATTGCAAGTTTTTAGTGGATACCTTGCAAAATCAATGTTTGGTAACTGTTTTCAAAAGTAGATAAAGAAAGCACATTTTTTATATTTTCTGTTTTCTAATCATAAATCTAAGAACTTAAATGCAATATGTTTTGAAACAAGGATAGAGTTATGGTCAAACCCAATCTAAAACTGTCATGTTTCGCTAATAAGTAAAATAACAAAAATTTAATGGAAATAAAGATAACCTAAGATTAGTTTCATACTATGTCTATGTCTCTATGCGATCCAAAACTCCAGCTGTCTCGCCTATGAGATAAATATATGACCGGCTTGTACTAATGTCTCCCGAATAAACTCCACGTGATTATTGACAGCTAGGATGTAAGAACATAATAGTAGACATGTATGTCTACTAATCTTATAATTATGAATTATTACAGTAACAAAAATCTTTATGTAAAGAATTCATTTTATCAATCAACTAAACATCAGACGTAAATCATGATATTAAAATTGATATAATGATCACAGTGATAGTATGTGAAACAACAAGTTATAGACAAACTTTAAAATCATTCAATAATATGAAATGTCACATGCTAAAGAAGCTAAAGCTTGTGTAACATATCAATATCTCATAATGTAAAAGTCAAAACATATATGGAACAATATCACAGTGGTCTAAAGAGAAAATGCAAAACACTTGTCCATATAGTTATGACAAATACATGCCTAAAACCTGTTCCCACCAAGATGTATTTTACTTACAAAATGAACAGTATTTAAAGTGTCCTGAGATCACATTCTCATATCTCACAGGATAGAGTAGGATCTCATAGAATAAAAAATATTTCAAAAATAGTGGGTCGGGGAGCCACTTATAACAGAGTTGGTTTTAATCAATGGTAGATCAAAGTTTTTACAAAAAAAACAAGAAAAGACACTACTAATCATTTAGATGCATGATCGAATATGTTTCCTCCAAATGATCAGCCACAGAATCTCCTATTTCCTGAACAAACAAAACAAATTTAATTAAGTTAGAAAATTACTCATAACTAATTTCTATTTTTTATTAAAACAGACTTGGCTATAGAATCAAAGATTCTGTAGCCAGTCTTAATTTTAGAAAATAAAATAAGATTTTAAATTGACTTATTTTGAAATAGATAACAGGAATAAAATAAGAGGAAAAATTGTTTTACCATTTAAAAATTGACTAAAGATGGGTCGGGTAGTTCAGAAATTATTATCGCCTTTACTCTAGTTGCATTTTTTATTACTATGTTTCCTCATCTCTTGATGCGCTTGGATTTCCTCTCTACGTGAACCTTGAGTTCACGATTTTCTTGCCTCAACAAATCATTTTGAGAAGTAAGTGATTTAATTCAGGCCTGGAGGACAGGGATGTCGGTGTAATACTGCTCGATCCAACAGAAACAGACATCACACTGTAGAGGCGAGATGGCAGGTCGATGAAGTGCACAGAAAAATAAGGGTGTATCAATCCTACCTATTATTTCCTTCTGATCAGGCCTAATACCAGATAACCCTACCGGAGAACCCCTCTTTACCTTTGAGGAATGGTGGAAAATTTGTCACAAAATCATGAGGTTCAGTCGGAACGATAACTTTCTTCATGTAACCCTGAAATTATCGATCTTCTAAAACTAGAAAATCTTCGATCTCAAGATCCGAACACTCATCGATCTTGATCAGACCGATCGATCTCAGATGAGTGTCGAATCGGTTCCTTAGCTTCCTTGAAATTTGGCAACCTGCCCTTTTGTTTTTGAACCCTAAGTCTGTGCATTTTTGGTTTGTTCCTTTGCGAGGTTTCTCAACATCCAGATTAATAATAACGTTCAAGATAGGATCAATTTCAGGTACAAGAGGTTCAATTACCTTCAGTTCAATAGTCCCTTTCTCATAAAATCCTATAGGTGAAGACTTACTTGGAATCCCTCCATCTAAAGGGTTTCTATTGGTAAAGCCTGGTCTATCAATTGAAATACCAAACTGGTCTTTAATCGGTGACTCATCTAAGTTAGGTTTTATTGTAGGAACAGTCTGAGAAAAACTATTTCTTATCAAAAAATTCTCCCAACAGTCACCTACGGTTGACAAGTGATGCATACACAAAATCTTAACCAATCCGTGATGGAACAGGCTTGAAACAAGACTCTATCTTTTATATATTTTGGACATTTTATAGAGACTTCTCAGCAAGTAAAATGGAATATTTAATTCATAACCAATGAAATGCATGAGTAAATCAATATGGTAGAGGAAGACTAATATGTATCGACCCTCGCATGTCACGAAGTGCTTGAGAATCAGCAACAAGCTATGCCAACTAGGTTTAACCAGGGAGATAGAAATACCTTTTTCACAACATTTGATATTTCGGGATGTCATGAAGAGGCTCCACAGTATTCCTTCAATTCGTGCGTTTTTGAACCATTTTCACCCTTCGATGGAAGCCCTATTTCTTCGCTCACAAACCCCTCTGTCAACTCTAACTGTGTGTCCCCAATTTTTTCTCTACAACCATCGAAGGTCTATGCGAAAGCATTCACCACCTGAAGGTTATAGCCTTCAAATATTTTAAAAACAATATCCCAACCATGGCTTTTAAGATCCTCAATTGCATCATCGTGATAAAGTAAATCCTGGCATCCATTTGGCTCTAGGCGAACGACATGCACCATGAAAAATGAAACCAAAATGCAACAAGGTTTACTTTGGATAGTCTTAGGCTCGAATTCTGTGAGTAGTAGGAACAACCCGAACGAAGAGTGGAGATATGAAAATAACATAACATGTGTATTATCATAACTTGAATAGTGGGAGTGAAAACTAGGGGTTTGAGTGCAATCCTTACCATACCCTATGATGAGAATTAAACATACAGAGTACCGAAACCCAATGCAAGTAATGAATGTCTCATTAATACATTAAGCCAACAAGGTGAGGTGAGGATGCGAGTACAACAGGTGTGTATTCATTTGCATGACTATTGGTATGACTTTGAATTCCTGACAAGACTATCAAACAAATATCAAGGCTCTTCAAAAATCGAATCACAAACTATCAAACCATATTAAACCATATTGAAACCCAAAACATCAAAAATAGGTCATTCAAACATTAGATTTGCATTTTTTATATAAGTATGGTGACCTTTACATAGATGCACTCTAAGGCACAAAAAATGATAACACCAAGCTAGGTTTTTATGTTTAATTCATGCTTACAGTCATGAATTAAACATAAATAAAAAATGAAAACGCAAACAATAAGAATTTAGTAACCAAGGCTTATGTCCATCAATCACTTCGAGACCCTTAAAAATGTTTACAAAAATTGGGTGATGGCAGCTACAGAAAAATGCAGTTCCTTTCAATTGTGCGAAAACAATTGAAATCGTGTGTGGATGCCAACAATGGCGACGTACTGGGTGAAGCAGTTATCTCTGCATCACCAAAATTTTCATGTTGGGATGAGTCAGAAAAAAATGAATATTCGAGAAAAAATTTACAACAAATCAATCATTCAGATCAAAACTTAGGAAACAACATAGTCCATCATCAAATGTGTTTCTGTCAAAAATGTAATCTGGTATCAAATCTAGATTACGAGCGAAATGATGTTTTTAGGAAACCAACTCTGATACTGTTGATAGGGCCACTGCTACTAGCAGGCGTCCATAGCCTCGACAGGGATGTCATTTAACCCACTCTAACACCTCTATCCTGTCCAAAAGTCGTCCATTCATGATAAATAACATCTTTATTCTTGGACTAATTTAAAATACATAACTGATAATTTTATTAAACCCAACATTGCTTCACTTCCAGCAAGCCTATTCAATACCTCGACGAAGTTGCCTTGGTATCATGGATGCATTTACCCACTGCCAATAGACCTGTTCAGTGTCCCGATGAGTTTACAAACACTTCCCACACCTTGAAGTGCTTTCAACTCTCTAGAATTAATTTACAAATTTGCAAAAACTTTATGATATTCAAGAGAGCGGGGTGACACTGAAAATTTCAAATTTTGAAACACAGAATTTGATCTTTTACAATTCATCTTCTTATTTAATGATCTTCACCATGATATGATGTTAAGCCCTAATATTGGCTAATTACCCCTTAATTGGGGCATATTACATTAGTAATGTTATTTTATTTATGTCATCTTTATTCCATTAGTTGTAATTATACCTCCTAGTCTCCTATATATACCAAGGATACATTTTCATTTGGAGTCATTTTGTACTTGAACATTTAAGTGGGGTAAAAGGAGGTTTCCCCCTCGAAGAGGCTTATTATATGAAATTATCTCTTTTTCAAGGTGTTGAGTACTTTTTCTGAGTTTTTTCTATGCTATATTAATATTTGGTTCTTAACATATGGTTTCAGAGCTCAAGGTCTTGGGGTTTCGCTGCTACATCTGAGACACCTTGGAATTTTCCCTATAAATTTTTTTCTACAATGTTTCAAAAGGAACGTCTTGGAGGAAATTTAGTAGATGGATCAAGGTACGTTGAGTTAAAATTTCATCTCATGAGGCCTTATAATTTCGTATATACAGCCTATACAATATAGGTTTCTGGAATCATATTGAACTGAGTCATTGCGTAATTTTCGCTATAAAATATTTTTTGTAACGTTTCATACCCTGAACTCCAACTTCTATTCATAGAAATTAGTAAGGTATCTATGGTAAAAATTTCAGCTTCTGGGGCATCTTAAATTTGTAGATACACCCTATGGAAGATAGTGTATTTGACTAGTCCTATTGATTAGTCTCAAGAAGGTGTTCCAAGTAAAAAAATCATAAATTCTTCCTAGAGTATCCAAATTGCATGGGAATGGTTTCATTGGATAGTGGACAGTCTGTAGTATTTATGGTATGAGTTTTAGAATTTTATATCAATTATTTTGTGTGGGGAATGCTATATAAGTGAGATCTTCTAGAAAGGCAAAAAATCAGCAAGTTGTAGGGAAGTTACCGTAAATTCCACTTGGCACATCCAATTTTGATCAGACCTGTGGCATTGAAGAGAAGAAATATCATAGAACTACATAAAATAAATTTTCATACCCATAAGGGCCAAAACTTGGGAGATACAACAGAAGAAATATTGTCTAGCAGAACCACCTCAAAATCAAGGTTCAAAAGTGATACTTGGCCAACATGCCACCCAAAAAGGGAACTTCTACACCAAATAAGCCTCTAGACAATCCTACTTGGACTCT
>ML790296.1:608019-625614 GCA_009831015.1 Picea engelmannii | reverse complement strand
CTCCTTGGTATATATAGGAGACTAGGAGGTATAATTACAAATAATGGCCTAAAGCCGACATAATTAAAATAACATTACTAATCTAAATTACAACTAATGGCCTAAAGCCAACATAAATAAAATAGCATTACTAATCTAATATGGCCCAATTAAGGGGTAATGAGCCAACATTAGGGCTTAACAGTTAGTTAGATGGGATAACCCAAAATAAAGTGCAGTGGTTGGGACATAATTGATCAAATAAATGCAATAAAAGATGGTGAAAATAAAGAAGATTTTAAAGGTTTCTCAAGACATATAGAAAAGTTGTGCAGAAAAAGGAAGAACACATAGAGAATTAAAGTGGGCGAACATGTATTCTTGTAAGTGAAAGATAAAAAGAGTTCAATTAAATTAGGGAGCTTCCCAAAGCTGTCAGTAATATATTTTGGACCATTCAAAATCCCAGAGAGGATTGGTCCTGTTGCATACATGCTTGCATTGTTTACATCCATGTGCATTCGTAATTCATTCCATGTGTCTTTTCTTAAGAAGTATTTTCTTGATGGTAATCATGTAATTGATTGGAATGTGGTTCAGTTGGAGAAGTAGGTCCACTTTTAGGTCCAACTAGTGTGCATATTGGACATAAATATCAAGGCTCTCAAGAATCAATCCATCAAGTTGGTAAAAGTACAATGGACCCAATACGGTCCCATTGATGCAACATGGGAGCATGAAGATGCCATGCGGGAGGAGTACCCACATATTCTCAAATATTTTTGAAGCATTTTGATTGTATATGTGTATATAATGCACTAAGGACAATACATAAATAAGGGGTAGGGGAATGTAATACCCTCAGGATGAACCCCTAGTTATAATTGTACATATGTTTTATGGGTCGGTGAGCCAAGATGTTTTAGTCCAGAGTGCCTTTTTATATATGTTTTAAGTTAGAGTTCCCATGTGATTATTAGGACATAGATCCTATATGAAAAAAATCTTATGAGCCAACATTGTAAAATTTAATCACTCATATATATTAATAAAATACATCACTACTGTAAACCAAGTTAGACGAAAGAGTATGGGGGTCTATGACTCCATGAGAGGGAAATAGGGATAGAACTTGAGAGGAAAAGGAGCTAAGTCAATGAGGCTTAAGCCATATCATTTTCTAGAGAGTGGAAGTTGTGAAGTTTTTGTTACCCTGTAAATCCTTCACGGTTTGGGTTGAAGAAGCATGTTTTCAAGCTTGTGGAGAATTCTACTTGGGTGGGAGAATTGATGGGAATAATTTTCCTCAAGTGTGATTTCCTAGTGGTTTCCAAAACTAGTTGAGAGTAGCCATGTGTTCCAAGTTCGACTAAGCTCGAAGACTTCCTATATGGTTTGTTGTTGAATCCCTATAAGGGAAGTGGGGCAGACCAAAGGATTACATTGGCAGAGAAGGGGGTACATTTCATTGGGTGGGACAAGATGTGGGGAATGAGACGATATGGGTAGACACTGTTGCTGGAGATTGCACCTAGGATTGCCCTTTTTTGTGTTGTTTATCAGATCCTAGTTTGGCTTAGGTAGCCTATTCCCTGGTGGTGTTATAGTCCCATCTCAGGGGTGACCTGATGTTGAGAGTGCATGAAAAAAATTCTATGTCTAGGATGAATGTTTGAGGTCTACATGTACTCGGTTATTTTAATCAAAATATAAGTTTTCTTTTACATGTTTATCATGATTTTATGTGGTTAATTATGTTAACTATGTTGTGGTTTAATTGTACATATTTATGTATGTATTACATACTTCTAGGATGGTATAATTGTGTTCATATCTAGGGAATATTGATTAATTAATGTTATCAGAGAAATAATGGGATAAATTGAAGAAAAAATCAAAATTTTTGTGTATGATAGAGTCAGGTTTTTAGTGATGGTGCTTAGGTGGGGTCTTGAGTGCATTACATGTGTTGAAAAAGTGTTACTATTCCTAAAGCTATAGCTCTAATTATAATATATGGTCATTTATTATGAAAGTTTTCTCTTTCCTATATCTTTTCCATCATATCCCATCTAATTAAAAAAAATTGATTCGATGCCTCTAGTATGCTTTTCAAATTCACCAATCTTCTATTGAGAAATTTCTATGGGAGGTGAGCTTACCATATTTGTATTAGTGATGGTTTTGTCTTCAACAATCAAAATGGAAGTTGGTTTTTCTTCTTTGTGATCTTGGAAACTACTAAAATCTTTTAAAATTCCTCCTCCTTCTCTACCGACTCTTCGTGTAGTTGAGTCATCATCTAAGTGAAACTATCCTCTTGCCAATTTTCCAACTAGATGACCTTCTCTCCCAACTATACATTATGAAATATTCTCTTCTCTCAAGATACAAAAACCATAATGAGGGATTTTCCGTGTTCAACAAATTGCATCTTTAGTAATGGAGGTAGTCTTGTTGATATATCAAGGTTATTCTCCATATCTTCCATCCCTAGGTTAAACATCTGGAATATTCCTTCAAGTTCTTTTTTTCTCTCTTGAATAGGACCATTGAATGGATGTAGGAATTCCAACCTCTCTCTGTTTTCTTTACCCATGCTAGTTCCTCTTTACCCATGTAGGCTTACATTCCACTCATTTCACCAACGTGGATGCTCTATAGAATTTATACTTTGGTCCCTACTCTTACTCTATCAAGGAATATGAGATTAGGATTATTCAATCACTATCAAAAATTAAATTCTCTCGGTTCAATACTCAGGTTCTTGAAATGTCAACTAAATGAACATACCTCTATTTATGAAAATATATTTAAATTCCATAGAAAATAAGTAAACTCGGTGGTTTTACACAACTCCTCATTAACCAATACCATTTAAGTCATTAAATCCATGTTGTGCAGTAATCTAACCATGGATGCAAGGAAACTTTATTGTGCAATAATAAACAATCCACTCTATCTTTGAATGTGTATACTCATTCAAATTTCCAATAATAAAAATATTTCTCCCCTTTAATTCTATCTACACTGCATACATTAAACCATTCCATTATTCATATATATAGAGGGAGAATTGGTTGTCGAATGAGAGACTAGTCAAGGCCATACTCATGGCCAAGGATTTATAGGGTTATATCTCTAGAAATAACAGTTGCCCTACTATTCAATTTTGAATGAAGGGAAATTTTCCAATAAATATAGGCTCGAAGCCATTACAACATACTCATTATGATATTTATTCATGTCATTATGGGAATTGAACATGGGTGGGGAGGATTGTTGGAAGATTGGTTGTTGTCATTGATGTCAACCCTAGTCATTGGTTTTGGACCTCAAGATTGATGAAGGTATTTGGACATGAAGGACAATGCACATGCAGACACAAAACCCATGGATGGATAGTATACATCATGTTGTTTCTGATGGTAGGTGGAATGTCACGTGGATCCTCATGGTTGATGAGAAATGAATTTTTGAATATGACAATGTTAATTGAAGAAGGAAGCACAGGTCAACCCTAAAGATAATTAAAGAAAATAATTACAGAAAAAGAAAGTGTCAGTTTAGACCTAATGTTAAAAAGAAGTGACATAAAGAGTATAAATACATATCATTATACATTCATTTTAAACACACAATTCAAATTTAAGAGGGAATCTGAAGTAAAGAAGGTCGGATTTCAAGGGAGGATGAAGTTTTTTGGTCATGTGTTCTAAGGTATGTTATTTATAGGTCATCTTACCATTTTTGCTATAATTTTTTTCTAGAATGATTCATATGGTGAAATTGATATTGTATTGAGAAGACATATCTAGGTATATATGGTAAACATTTCATCTCTTTGTTCACTATAATTGTGGAGATACACTCTGTGGAAGACAGGGTTTTTGACTAGTCCTAAAGCTAGTCATAAACATGTGTTCCGGGTAAAACAGTCATAACTTCTTCATAGATAATCCAAATGAAGTGAGACAAATTTCATTGGAAATATTACGGGCTTTAGTTTCTTGTGCGGGAGTTTACAAAACTGATGTTAAATATTGTGCATGGGGCATTCTGTACAATTTTGTTCTCTCGAATAAACCAAAATTGAATAAGGTCTACCATTGTCTCTATAAATTATTTTTGGGGAGGATTCAAGGAGTGAAACCTGGAGGAGTTTTAGAGGATACATTGAGTAATATTATATATAGGATCAAATTATTCCAAGAATTGAATAATTTCATAAGTTGAAGAAGTTTCAAGAATCATTATCTTGTTCTATGTGATGGTTGGTTGATGGTGATGATTTAATGTAAAGTTTTAATATCTCTCATATATTCTTGGGTGGAAGGAAGGTGCAAGGATGGAGACCTCAATCCTCTATTTATATTGGAGGATTGTATCTTCCTCTTGGATGTTTATCCCTCCCTTTATATTTGGAAGCTGTAGCTACCCTTGGAAGTCACTACTTCCCTTGAACAAGAACTATTGATTACTTCTCATATATTGTGCATGTTGTATTGTGGTGTATTGATGTAACTATTATACTATTGTTCATTGTTCATTGGATATAATTGAATGGTTTAATTATAAGTTGATTTTTTTTTTAAATTGTACTTGATACTGATTCAACCCCCTCTTAGTATCAACAATTGGTATTAGAGTAGGCTACCTTCAGTACATTTTAACCACTGGAGGGAAGATCCTAAGAAAAAATCGAAGACAAAATTCCAAATGGGATTCCACCATTTGATGGAAG
Source organism: Picea engelmannii (assembly GCA_009831015.1). Taxonomy (NCBI): domain Eukaryota; kingdom Viridiplantae; phylum Streptophyta; class Pinopsida; order Pinales; family Pinaceae; genus Picea; species Picea engelmannii. The sequence continues at coordinate 620,891 of ML790296.1, read as the reverse complement.
AAATTTTGAATACTAGATTAACATAATGGAAACATACTTGAAATATCTTGGGGAAGATGTTTGGTTCTTAGTTGCTTCATGATACAATGCTTTGAATAAACCAAAGACTGCATCTCAGAAAGAAGCAAAAAGGATCAACAAATTGGCAATAGATACCATCCTAGATGGATTGACAGATTCAGTGAAATCCAAGGTGGGATCATGTGCATCAACAAAATATCTTTGGGACAAGGTACAAGACCTTTATGCAAGGGACGAAGCAGCAGAAGAAGAAGATGTTGAAGCAAATTACAACATCTCATATTTCAAAGAAGCAAATAGAGGCTAGTTCTTTTTCTTTAATTGTGAAGGAGTTGGACATGTTTAATTTGAATGTCCTCATCCAAGGATTGAAAGAGATGAAACTGAAGAATAAAATTCCGATGAAGAGTAAGAAACTCATGAAGCATAAATGATTCAACAAGAAGATGAGAATCTTAAAAATTTAAGCATGTTGATATTGAAAATAGCAAGCTCAAAGACACACATAGAAAATGAAGAAGTGAATTAGGTAGTTGTGAAAAGATACTTGTAATCTTAAAGAAAAAATTACAAAACTTTGAGAAACTAAGAGAAGAAAGCATTTCCTTGAAAACTCTACTCGAAGAAGCAAGAAGAATAGGAAAAGTAAAGAATGTCCAAATTGTTAAAGTTTCTCTCTTAATCTGTTATTATTACTCTTCATTATAACAAAATCATAATAAGGATCTTATTGAATGAAACACAATCACATAGTACACAAGCATTTATCTGGAAAACTCTTAAGAGGAAGAAAACCCAACAAAACTTCTTTAATATAGATTCAATAACTAGGTAAAGTGTCTCTCACAAGAAAGATCTCACCAAACAGAAGATCCACCAGAAACCCTAACAAGAACAGAGTAGCGCACCACTTAGACCAAGACAGTCCTTCACCAAGATAACCTTCACCTTTACTGAGATACTCTTCCTTGTAGCTACATCACTTCTCCTTGTAGCTACATCACCCTCATACTTGTGCACTTGATAGAGAGACCTTGATGAATGTGTGTACAAATGAGGTGTTAGGCCTCTTATAAATACAAGTTGTGCCCCCCCAAGAAATTAGGTCAGGGATGACCTATCCACTTTACCCTTTTAATTTATATTTGTCTTGTCTAGGCACAATAGGGCTGACTTGTCAATATATATATTTTATCTTTTTCTTTATCCACAAAATGGGATAATAATATTCTTTGAAGTTACACAATATTTTAACACTCCCTCTTAACAAGAAGGATATTCTTTATCTTTTGATAGGTCCTTGGATTGCATCATCAACTGAACAATATTATCTAGAAAATATCATCAACTGGATAATCATCATCAATTGGAAAACATCATCAACCGGATAACATCATCAACTGGGCAACATCATCAACTAGATAATCATCATCAATTGGACAACATCAACTGGATAACATCATCAACTAGGAAAAATCATCAACTGGGAAACAACATCAAATAGATGACATTATCAACTGGGAAAAAGGAGGCATCGATATAATCCACTTGGTCATTTCGTATCACGATCACTGACTAGTTCTCCATGAATCCATATCAAATTATTTTTGTTCTCTTTATCTTTGTGCAGAAGATACTCTTTCTTTATTTCATCTTCACGAAGAAGATACTCGTTATTATCTTCACACAGAACATATCTTATATTCACACAAAAGATAGTCTATGAGATTTTCCATTCCTTTTATGTTCTCCCTTATCTTGTAGTCATCTATCTCACCCATCCACTGGGGAGGATTACTACCATAGCTTCACTCCTAGTCATCCCACATGATCTAGAAAAGCTAAGATGCTAGTTTGGGCAAGACTAGACTCCCTTTCCATGATTCAGGCAGGATCACACCAAAAACCTCAAGAGACAACTAACCATTCCACATGGTCAAGGTTTGCGTTCCAGGCTACTCAATCCTTGGCCAAAGTAAAGTATCTTCTTGCTTCCCCTTGGAGAAACATCCACACTCCTCTCTATGAGGGTATTATAGCATGTCCCCAAAGTATACAAAAATCAACACTTGGACAGAGGCCAACCTTGGAAAATTTCTCATTCCCATTCTCCACGAAGGTCTCTTCCTTATCTAACTAGGTCTCTTCCTTCTCTAATATCCTGGGGGCCTTCTTGAGTTCAAACATTTCTTTCTTTTTGTATTTATATTGGATCAACCTGCTCCCTCTTCATCTATGAGAACAGTACTGGAACAACCTGCAATTTACCTACATCTTGTCAACTATATTTGAGTATCCATGTTTCTCTTCATCTTGAACATTTTTGTTATGCATCTTTAGGAGCCTCCTGCTCCTATATAAATACTTGATATTGTCTAGTCTTTATTGAACGTCACCATATCATAAGACCTTGTCATGTTGTCTAACTTCTGCAAGTCAAGGCATAAGTTCTTTCTTCCGAGACCTGTAAAATTACTTACAATATGCTTTTTGAGATATGTCACTTAGTCAATTGGTCAGTAACAATAAGAAATAATCAAATAAAACTATATCATGATTTCTATTAGATTAGTACACATATTTTCTTAAGTAAAACTTGTTCAACCATGTACACATCTGAAACCCTAATCATGAATAAGATTTTTGAACTCTTTTTCACTCTAGCTATGAAATTACCAAATTTTTCCTTACTATCATAGCTAAACATATACCTTTGTCACTCTCATGAGTGATCATACCAAAAAAAAGTATTTTATCTTTTTCATTATCCTCTTCTTTGATACTTCCTTCATAAGTCTACATAGACACTGAAGTAAAACGAGGTTAATTAATGTTCTCACAAAAATATAACTTGTAATGAGAAAGTATTAAAGTAAAAAAGATACTAAAAAATAACATGAATACTTATCTTTTGTTTTTGTGTGGGGAGGCTCCACAGACTCCATCATTTTCTATCTTTCTTCAGATAAACTATATTCAACTTAAAGTACATAATCCTCAATTTCTACTAAAGCTTTATTTGAGGGAGGAGATTCCTCTTCCTGTTCCACATGTGCTTGATAATTTATTTTCCCTTTTCCTTATTCTTGGTGTAATATCCCCAGGTAGAACCCCAACAACAAATGTAATATTTTACTTAAGATGGTGAGTTGTTTTATATATTTTGTCTTACATTTTCCATGGTGTAGTGTGTGCATGTACTGCGCAGTAAAAATGAGGATGTTGCACATTCCAGACACCGCTCGCGGCATCTTATGTGCGCGCAATTGTGAGGCCAGCGAGACTTTTTGTATAGGATATGTTTTATAGGTTGGTGAGCCAGTTATTATAAGCTAGGATGCTTATGTTTTGATTAGGCCGGAGAGCCTAGATGTTAAAGGCCAGTGCACCTGTTTTTGTACATGTTTCATATTTAATATAAAATACATGGCTGTGTGCAGACCAACCAGGATAAAAGAGATGGGGGAGTAAACTCCACTAGCTAGGGAAAGGGTGTGGCCTAAACGTTAAGGAAAAGGGATAAGCTAGGGATCTTGAGCCAAAAAATGAATATTATATTAATATTTCTTTAAATCATAAAGTATGGATAATTATTTTATCCTAAGTTCTAAAGTAGCAGACAAGTGGGCCAAAGTAGCTCCCAACATGACAAGTGTCAAGTTGGGAACATGCATACTTATTGTGGGGAATTAACTCATTTTCACACTACCCCATCATTCTTATCATCATCTTTTCCATGATTCTTTCGATCAGTCAGCCACGGGGCCATGACCATTTTCACTCATAGAGTTAGTCATCCTCCATACTATCTTTCACTATATCGAACTCGTATCCATGGCCACAGAGGTTGGTGTAGTTGGTTAGCTGGAAGATGGAATGAAGAGGCAGGTTGTCAGGATCGTGTGAAATCTCTCTCTGGGTGAGAGAATTGTTGGGAATTGACTTCCTAAAGGTGTTGAACTACAACTACAGGTCTCTGAGACTTCCTGTACGACCTGTTGTTGAAGCCCTAAAAGGGAAGTGGGGTAGCCGAGGGTTTGTTGAGAAGATAAGGTGCACACTTCCTTAGGTGAGATAGGCATGTGGGGAATGAGAGACTGTAGGCTGTTAGTTTGAGTAGGGACCTGTGATGGAGTCTTTCGTATTTTCCATGAGCCATTAGCCTGGTCAAGAACCCTTTATCCAGGTGGAGTTTAGTCCCAGCTCGGGGGTGACTCACTATTGAGAGTGATGAAAAGTGTGGTCTAACGCTAGGAGGTTCATGGAAGGTCTTCCTGTAGTTGGTGATATTCTTACCAAGATAAGTGTCAACTATGTGATAAATTTACATGATGAATTATTATTTCTGTGTTGAGTTTTATGGATTTACCTTGTGCATGATTTATAACTGTATTTATATTTATCGGTATTTCCTGTATATGTTGTATGTATGAATTTCCTATTTTTTCAGTATGAATCCGTGCATTTACATAACGTATTTGTCTGTTCACGTTTTATATATAAAGATTTCGTAGTTAGAAAAAATTGTATCTGACATAGTTCATTTTGGATGTTGAGTATGTTAGAGTATGTTCTGCATAGAGAATGGATGTGTTCTATGGCATAGCATGGCCTGACATGGTTGGTTCAGGATGTTACAAAACATTTTCTAATGTTCTGGAGTGTCATTTCCCGGCCTGTGGGTGGTTGGGGATGTTACAAATTGGTATCAGAGCTATGGTTTCAACATTGAGTCTGAATGTGTCAGACAAGTCGAGTTAAAGAGAAATTTCACAGAGGTTTTATTTCGAAGTGGCCAAATTTTGACGAAATTTCACCGAGGTTTTATTTCGAAATGGCCAAATTTCAAGTTGAAGAGCATCTAGCTACAATATGATACTGAAATTGGTAAAAAACCCCAATTTCAGTTGGTAAATTCATGGGGGAATGGATAAATTCGGCCAAGTGGTGAGATATTATTGTTTTAATATCCGCTCTAGCAAATTCGAACCTAGAATTGGTCCAATTTGAAGTTACAGTGAAGTCGTGAAAGTTGGAGCGAGAATAGTAAATAAAATTCTCAATTCGGGAATTGATTTCGGGGAAATTTGTTCCAAAAATGTCAACCCACAGTGATCTGTTTTTATAGAGGTTGAACTAGTGTTATCGGGGTTAAATTGAATGAATTTGATAGTTGCAAAATGTTTATGGCGAATTGGTAAAATCCCCAATTTCTGCAGCGGAGTTCACGAGGATTTGATGTGCATAAAGGTGAATGTGCACATGTGGGTGCACTAAAAATGCATGATGCATGGTGAAAATCTTGGGATAGGTAAAATCCAGCACTGCATGACAAGGTATTGGTGTGTTGATGCGTGCGTTAAATTTTGGTGCTGCGCGGGAAAAATATGATGTGAGGGTGCACTCAGAAAAATTTGATGTCACCTCAATGAATTCAACCCATTACGATAGGGAGGTCATACGGTGCCCGAGTATGAAGCATGTTTTATGGAGCTGCTCTGGTATGCTCCGCACCTGAACACTGAGAAGCTCAAGGTCAATAGGTTCGTGTTTGGCCTTAACGGCAGCTTGCGTGCAAAGGTTAGGATTATGATGCCTCAAACCTTGCACGATGCTGTCCAAAAGGCCCTCATAGCAGAGGAGGAGCTTATCAATGGGGGTCAAACTAGGATTCCAGCGAGACCTGCAGGGCAGGGTTCATCTGGTACGCCGCAGTAGTAGACACCAGTGAGACATATGTCGGGGTATCATGGCTTCCAGAGGGGATCCACTTTTACTACACCATGACAACCGCTTCCTCAACAGTAGACACATTATCGAGGACCACAGTACCAGCAGCAGCGTCGCCCGCAGCAGCAGCAGTTTAGGCCTGTTCAGCAGAACAGACCGGGTTTCCAGGCTAGTGGGCCGTCATCCTCTACTTCGGGTACCAGGACTACTGGGCCGAAGAAGGGGTATTGGACGTGTGGGGAGCCATACTACCAGCGCGACTGTCCTATGGAGAGGACCAGAGCGTCTGGATCAGCCGGATCCACTACAGTGGGAGATATGAGCAAGGCCCATCGGATTCACGCAGCGGTGAATAACCGCCAGGCAGAGCACCAGTCGACTGTGCTCGAGACGACAGGTACCATCGCTGACCAGACCCTTAGTATTTTGATAGACCCTGGTGCTACTGAGAGTTTCATTTCTGGTGCAGCGCTAAAAAGGATTAAGGTAAAGGAAGTCGAACATGATGAGTTTAGCTTCATGGAGATGGCTTGGGGAGCCAAACAGAAAGTCGGAGGAAAGGTTACGGGTTGTGCCCTTAACCTGGGAGATTTTGTCACGAGGGTCAACTTGTATGTCACGATCTTAGGATCTTATGACGTAGTGATCGATATGGATTGGTTGGAAACACATGAGGCAATACTCAACTGTAAGATGAAAAGGTTGAGCTTGGTCGATGATGAAGGACATAGACGGGTGATTGTAGGATGGAACAAGAGAGTATCCTTGAGGTTCGTCTCTTCCTTACAGTTACGAAAGAGTATGTGCAAGGGGTGCAAGCTTTATGAGATCCTTGCACTAAACGAAAAGGGAGTAGCAGAAGGTCTAGAACACCTTCCGGTGGTGAAGGAGTTTGCGGATGTATTTCCAAAGGAGTTGCCTGGGATGCCGCCAGAAAGAGAATTATAGTTTACTATAGACGTGAAACCGGGGACCGAACCGATAGCAAGAACTCCTTATCGGATGTCAACCCCGAAGTAGCAAGAGTTAAAAATGCAACTGAAGGAGTTTATAGACCTGGGACTGATACGTCCTAGTGTGTCACCGTGGGGTGCACCAATTATTTTCATTCGGAAGAAGGACGGATCATGGAGGATTTGCATTGACTACTGTCAACTGAACAAGGCTATGATCAAGAATCAATATCCCTTACCAAGAATTGATGATCTTTTCGATCAAATGAAGGGTGCGACGGTGTTCTCCAAGATCGATTTGCGATCAGGGTATCACCAGTTACGGATCAAGGAGGATGATGTCCCTAAGACCGCTTTTAAGACGAGATTTGGAAATTATGAGTTTACTGTTTTACCTTTTGGATTGACAAAGGCCCCAGGGGTATTCATGAGTTTGATGAACGGGGTGTTCTGTGAGTACTTGAAAAAGTTCGTCCAAGTATTCATTGACGATATTTTGATCTACTCTCGGATGACGGAGGAGCATGACGAACACTTGCGCTTGGTACTATAGTGTTTGCGAGAGCACAAATTATATGGGAAGCTGTTCAAATGCTCTTTTTATCAATCGAGGATTCACTACTTAGGGAATGTCATCTCCGGTGAAGGTATCGCCATGGATCCAGCCAAGGTTGAGGCTATTATGGAATGGCTTGCACTGACTAATGTCACAGAAGTGCGTAGTTTTATGGGTTTAGCAGGATACTATCGACGGTTTGTCAAGGGATTTTCAAAGATAGCAAATCCGATCACGGAATTGCAGAAGAAAAACAAGAAGTTTTTTTGGACAGAGAAATGCGCAGAAGCGTTTCGGAGGCTTAAAGAGTTGTTGACAACAACGCCGATACTAAAGGTCCCTGACATTGATGCAGACTTCTTGGTATGCACCGACGCATCCAAGGAAGGGTTAGGCGAAGTCTTGATGCAAGACGGACGAGTGATTTCTTACATTTCTAGGAAACTGAGAAGACATGAGGAGAACTACGCGACGCATGATTTGGAGTTATTAGCCATCGTATATGCCTTAAAGGTATGGAGACACTACCTTGTTGGATGAAAATTTGAATTAAAGACTGATCATTGTGGACTACAACACATTTTTACGCAAAGCGAACTGAACGCGCGACAATGACGTTGGTCGGAATTGCTTAGCGAGTACGACTTTGAGATTACTTACATAAAGGGAACAGTGAACCGAGTGGAGGATGCTTTGAGTCGGAGGCCACGCGTCTTTTCTGTGTTGCCTCTTCAGACAAATCTACGTGAGAAGATTCTCACCTTATAGTGTGACGATGACTGGTACAAAGAAGTCAAGGATTTTATCGGACAAAACACAATGATGGTACCACGATATGAGGGATATTCATTTGATAGCGATGTTTTATTGAGGTTTAGAAGTCGGATTTACGTACCGCCAAGCGACGAGTTGAGGATGTTGATCCTAAGCGAGGCTCATAGAGCAGTTTACATGGCTCACCCAGGAGTTACGAAGATGAGGGCAGACCTTAAATCCTTATTCTTCTGGAAGGGAATGAAGACCGACATAGTCAACTTTGTGGCTAGATGTCTCGAGTGTCAGCAGGTAAAGGCTGAACATAGACACCCGACATGATTACTTCAACCACATGCCATTCCGAAATCGAAATGGAAAGTTATTTCGATGGATTTTATTGTTGGATTGCCACTGACGGCAAGGAGACACGACTCGATTTTTGTAGTAGTAGACACTATGACGAAGAGTTCTCACTTTATTCCTGTGCATATGACGTATCAGGCACCTGACATAGCGAGAGTTTTCATCAGTGAGATTGTGAGGCTGCATGGTGTGCCTAAAAAGATTATATCTGATCGAGGATCGATGTTTACTGGACGATTTTGGACGAGTTTCCAAGAGGCCTTGGGAACTCAACTTAATTTTAGTACTGCGTATCACCCAGAGATTGACAGACAGACTGAACGAGCAAACAAAACCCTAGAAGACATGTTGCGCATGTACGTGATGGACCAACAAAAGCGTTGGGAGGAATTCTTGCCTCTAGTAGAGTTCGCTTACAACAACAGTTACCAGAGCACCATTAGGATGGCGCCTTTTGAGTTCCTTTATGGGTGACCGTGTCGGATGCCCTTGAGTTGGGATCAGCTTGAGGATAGGGTCCTAGTGAGACCAGAAGCGATCCAAGAAATGGAAGAGAAAATGCAAACCATAAGACAAAGGATAAAAGAAGCGCAGGATCGACAGAAGAGTTATGCCGATGCGCACTGAGTTGACCATAGTTACGAGGTCGACGATCGAGTCTTCTTGCGGGTTAAACCGCATAAGAGTTCGATCAAGTTTGGAAAGGGAGCTAAACTCTCTCTTAGGTTCATGGGACCTTTCGAGATTGTGGAGAAAAAGGGGCCCGTGGCCTATCGACTAGCCTTGCCTGATTCTTTGAGGCGTATGCACGATGTTTTTCATGTATCTGTTTTGAGACATTATATTAGTGATCCTATGCATGTGATTGACATGAGTTCCTTGCAGGTATTGGACGAGGGAGCGCTCATGGCTGAGCCAGTCTGCATATTAGATCATCGTTTTCGACAGTTACGACGTCGAACGGTAGATCAGGTCAAGGTCTAGTGGGACAGTTATAGTCCGCACTCGACGACCTAGGAGGACGCATATGATATGCGCCAATAGTTTCCATTTTTGTTTGATAGATAGACTTATGATACTGTGGTACTTATGATATCGTGGTACGTTTATTTCGGCATTTATATTGAGAAACTTCGGGACGAAGTTTAGACCAAGAGGGGGTGTATGTAACATCTTGCTCTGGCACACTTAGAAAACTTATTCTTTGAGGACACTTGCTCGCAAGTGATCTGGATTTTTATGATGATAAAACATTTATCCTTGATGATGATGCGTTATGATAGATGACATGATGTTTTACTTCTTTGACATAAAACAGGTGCTATTGACTCAGTTTTATTGAGTGTGCAGGGTTTTTGACCTGGAGGATGCAGAGGCATCGACGAAACCCTTGGACTCAGGATAGAGTCAGGGAGTGTGCTATTTGAGTTGATTTATTTACCATGATATTTATTGTTTTGATGATATGTTATTGACATGATCTGACATGATGGTTGATGATGCAGGCTGATGATAGCTTGTCGACCAGACTCACATATGGAGTAAAGGGGCCACACATGATTTCCAGAGAGGTTGAGGGAGAGGTGTGGAAAACAGCCCTGCCACAGCCTACTAGCACTCTCACCGTGGCTCGAACTGTAGGTTAACGATTACCTAGTTCAAGAGGATCCACGATGTCGTGAGGGCAGACTGCGGCAATCGCTCACGATGATCCTAAGGGGAACACAATAAGGCGGGGGATTTATTCCTTAGAGCCCTTAGTCTCCCACAAGTTCACTTGGCGGAGTGTTGACTCCAGGGGTTATAGATGTCTACCAATCAGTCAAGTCTGCGAGTGACACCCTTGGAGCACGTGGTGCATCCTGAAGGGCACGTCGCGCAACAGAAGCAAACGAGGTGAGTGACACCCTTGGAGCATGTAGTGCATCCTGAAGGGCACGTCGCCTTGATGGTGATGATGAGACAAACTTATATGACCCTGAGACCTTAACGCCTTTAGAAATTCTCAAAATGAATCCCCTAATTGATTGTCACCCAGTCCGAATCTAAACCTAAAATTTAAAACATCTCTAAGATAAAATTTTGACAAGCCCTAAGAAAAGATCCTACAAAAATCAACATAAGGGCGTAAACTAAAACCCTCCTATGTGTTAGTTAAAGTCTTCTTAAATTAAAGGGGGGTAAAGTATTGAGGTACATAAATTAATTGACACCCATGGTTTTTAAATTTTAAAGAAGAAATAAAATTATTAAGGTGTGGGAGTATAAAAGTTAGGATTTTAGAAATATAATGAAAAGATTAATAAGCGCATTTATCTTCTTGGGTTTTAGAGAAAAAGGAAAGGAACCAATAATAGAAATAAGGAAACTTGTAATAAAGGAAACTTAATAAAGGAAAGTAGGGGACATAGGGTAAAAAGAAAAAAGGAATCAACAATTAATAACTTTCTATAATGAACTGAAATAGAAACTTCTTTTAGGAAAGTTATTAAAAGCAGAAGAGGGGATCTAGGAACCCTAGGAGTAATTTTAGGAGCGACTATAGGGGGGGTGAGGGAATTGAGTCTTTTATTTAAATTAAAGAAAATAATTTTGGAGAAACATGGGGGATGAGTGACACTTGGATGACAGGGAATTTTTAGAGGATTGTCATAAAAAATTAAATTAATAATGATTTAGGGAAAGTAGGTGGGTCTCAAATTTCTATAAAAGAAGGGGAAAATGAGGAAGAAGGGGATGAACGGTTAGGGTAACGTTACGCTGCTGGATTGTGGCTTGACTGTTTGCTTGTGACGAGTTGGGAAGTTCTCAGTTGTATTGGAATGGTAGCTCAGCCTTGGAGGTGAGCTGAGAAGCTAGTCTTATCTCTGGATCTTGTGTGGCCCCTTTGCGGCTCGGGGGGCTAAGGGGGAAGCAGAGTACCCATAGCGATTGGCTGGGAGGTACCGGTGAGGTCTCTATAGTCGGCGAGCAGGAGCGGAACGGAGCGCGGGAAGCGGCACGGAGCGCGGGACATCATCTGAGGCAAGCGAAAGGAAACAATATGATTTTTACTTCTGGTAGAGTAGAATGCATTTGGATGTATGCTTAGATCTGCATGTGAATGGGTAACTGTTGTGAATGTTATACCTCTGCTGATAGGAAAACTCTGTTTCATTGGGTAATTTGAATGCCTTCTGTTTTATTTATTGGCCCAAAGGGTTCAGACCCATTCTGGCAATTTGAATGCTATTTGTTTTGCTTATTGATCATGAAGGTTTTAAACTCATTGGGCATTTCATTTTTCACTATTGCTGCAAATTTCACTGAGGATAATGCTGTTCTGATTCTGTAAATTTGTTTTCACCTCTGGCAATTCGTTTTCACCTCTGGCAACTCATTTTAATCTCTGGCAATTCGTTTTCATCTCTGGCAATTCGTTTTTACCTCTGGCAATTCGTTTTCAACCTCTGGCAACTCATTTTAATATCTGGCAATTCGTTTTCACCTCTGGCAATTCATTTTTAACCTCTGACAACTCATTTTAATCTCTGGCAATTCGTTTTCATCTCTGGAAATTCGTTTTTAACCTCTGGCAACTCCTTTTCATCTCTGGCAATTCGTTTTCACCTCTGGCAATTTGTTTTTAACCTCTGACAACTCATTTTAATCTCTGGCAATTCGTTTTCATCTCTGGATATTCGTTTTCACCTCTGGCAATTCGTTTTTAACCTCTGGCAACTCATTTTAATCTCTGGCAATTCGTTTTAACCTGGCAGTTCATTTTAATCCTGGCAATTCGTCTGCGTTAACATCCTTTCTAGTTTTATGAATCTTGCCATTTTGATTTGGATTTCATGTTGTTAGTTTTCGGTTCACCAATGAATATTGAGATTTGGATTTAATGTTTGTAATTTTTATTTTAGTTGAATCAGAGATAACTGTGATAATTACTATTCGTGGACTCGTATTGAATCATTCAGACCTGCCATTCTCTATAGTTTAATGCTGAGATCCATGTTGGACATTTTGCTAGAAAGGAAATAAAACTGTCTCTAAAAACTTTGACCACTGGCTTTGCAAAACCTTCCACAGAGACTACAGTAGAGAAACCATGATTACTTGGTATGTGCACACGTTTTGGCCTATCTCTATAACAATTATATATTTATTTATGGAAAGTTTCTAACAGTTTATATATTGTCTTCCAAAATTTTATATATTTATATAAAATGAGTATATATATTTATATATGGACAATTTCTAACCCTGATGTCACATTGTTATCTTTAATTGACGTTAATTGTAATATGAGGTTATCTTTATCTATTGACAATGAATACTGACTTTTAAGCTTGTCTTTTTAAAGAAACATATCGCTATTTTATACATTGTCTTTCTAAAAGTCGATACCTTTACATGTGACATGTTTAATTATGGTCATTTTTATATATGGATAGTTTTTAACCATGATGTCACATGGTAATTTATTTATGATGTTGTTATATATATTG
>ML790296.1:582632-607534 GCA_009831015.1 Picea engelmannii | reverse complement strand
TGTTGTTCATTTGATTAATGTTGAACTTGGGTTTCGTGGTCGGAGTCCTTTTGTCACGCGCCTTCCGTGAGGGACGTATTTGTTCTTCTTGTTTATGTTGTACTTGATAGTATTCCGTTGGTTGCTTGGTCGGTTGTGTCGGGTGGGATATAGAAACCTCTTGTAGCTTAGTATATATGTCTGTGTGTATCTCCGGTGGAAGGAATCCTGTGCCGTATCAAGAGTCTCGGGCTATTTAAAGGCACCGTTTCCACTCTTGCGACACACCTGACGGAGATTACTAGTTTCTGCCTGAGCAGTCGGCCAGGAGCCTGTCTAATCTTCTTTCGAGAAGACATAAGACTAAAAGCCCTGCTTTTCTGTGCAGAAATAGTAAACTCTACTGTTGGATTCTTCCATCTGTGATTGTACTGTACTTAACACCTAGTGTCGTTTTCTGCTTACAGCTGCTAGTTGTACGCCTTATGTTTAGGGGCGTTTATTGCATGTTGTCACTGTGATATGTCGGGATCGTCTTGTTGTGTTCGTCTTGCTTGTGTCTTGTTCTAGGTCGGGTTACTAGTTTCTGCCTGAGCAGTCGGCTAGGAGCCTGTCTAATCTTCTTTCGAGAAGACATAAGACTAAATGCCCTGATTTTCGGTGCAGAAATAGTAACCCTAACACCATGGACTCTTCCCTCTGTGTTCTTACCGTGCACCCCCAGTATGTCTTAATGTTTGTGTGGTGCGCCTTATGCCTATGGTCGTATATTGTTGCAGTTACTCATTGTGTGCCTTCAGTCTTCTTGTGTTGAACATCGTGGTTGCATCTTGTTGGTCGTCGAGTGGCGACGTAGAGTCAGGTGTGTTGTTACTTCTACACGCACGCACACACCTTACACACACAAAAAAAAAATTGCACCTGTTATTATAATGGTTGTCGTAACGAGGAGGATGTTACACTCACTATTGAGAGTGATGAAAAGTGTGGTCTAAGGCTAGGAGGTTCATGGAAGGTCTTCCCGTAGTTGGTGATATTCTTACCAAGATAAGTGTCAACTGTGTGATAAATTTACATGATGAATTATTATTTCTGTGTTGAGTTTTATGGATTTACCTTATGCATGATTTATAACTATATTTATATTTATTGGCATTTCCTGTATATGTTGTATGTATGAATTTCCTGTTATTTCAGTATGAATCCATTCATTTACATAACGTATTTGTCTGTTCACGTTTTATATATAAAGCTTTCATAGTTAGAAAAAATTGTATCTGACATAGTTCATTTTGGATGTTGAGTATGTTAGAGTATGTTCCTTATAGAGAATGGATGTGTTCTATGGAATAGCGTGGCCTGGCATGGTTGGTTCTGGATGTTACAAAACATTTTCTAATGTTCTGGAGTGGCATTTCCCGGCCTGTCGGTGGTTGGGGATGTTACAAATTGGTATCAGAGCTTTGGTTTCAACATTGAGCCTGAATGTGTCAGACAAGTCGAGTTAAAGAGAAATTTCACATAGGTTTTATTTCGAAGTGGCCAAATTTTGACGAAATTTCACTGAAGTTTTATTTCGAAATGGCCAAATTTCGAGTTGAAGAGCATCTAGCTACAATATGATACTGAAATTGGTAAAAAACCCCAATTTCAGTTGGTAAATTCATGGGGTAATGGATAAATTCGGCCAAGTGGTGAGATATTATTGTTTTAATATCCGCTCTAGCAAATTCGAACCTAGAATTGGTCGAATTTGAAGTTACAGTGAAGCCGTGACAGTTGGAGCGAGAATAGTAAATAAAATTCTCAATTCGGGAATTGATTTCGGGGAAATTCGTTCCAAAAATTTCAACCCATAGTGATTTGTTTTTATAGAGGTTGAACTAGTGTTATCGGGGTGAAATTGAACGAATTTGATAGTTGCAGAATGTTTATGGCGAATTGGTAAAAGCCCCAATTTCTTCAGCAGAGTTCACGAGGATTTGATGTGAATAAAGGTGAATGTGCACATGTGGGTGCACTAAAAATTCATGATGCATGGTGAAAAGCTCGGGATAGGTAAAATTCGGCATTGCATGACAAGGTATTGGTGTGCTGATGCGTGCATTAAATTTTGGTGCTGCGCAGGAAAAATATGATGTGAGGGTGCACGCAGAAAAATTTGACGCCACATGGAAAAATATTGGTGTGTGAGTGTGCGCACTAAAGTTAACATTGCACGGTGTGCACACACATAGTAATGGTGCACATGGTGTGCACAGTATTGCAAATCATATAGGAGTTTTGTGGGTGCATGCACAGTGTGAGTATAAGTTGTCTCACGACAGTGTAATCAATGGTGCATGCAGATTATTGTGCGTAGTGGGGGAATATTGAACTATGACATGGTGCAATGCATAGAGGGAAATGCATGTGGAATATCAGTGTGTGATACAAAAATAGTGCGCAAAAGGTATCAATGCAAGAACCAAAATTGCACGCAGTGGATATTGGCGTGACACACAAAAGTAGTGCACACACGTTATTGGCATGACAATGAAGTGATACACAGTGGTCTTAAAGTGCATGAATCACAATTTACCTTGTGAGGATTGCAACACATGGAAAATACGAGTGCACAGATCGAAATTTGTAAGCACGAAGTTGTTAGGAGGGTGAAGAACAATAGAAACCAACAAATTTCTGTGACATTTTATATCGTTTGAGCGACACCTTTTTGCAGCACGTTTTTTAGGGCTCTCTTGTGTCACTAGGTACATATATAGAAAACACTGGCTAGATTTGGTTGTTTTGGGTTTTTTTGTTGAATGACTAGAGGAAGGAAGATGACATTTAGGATATGGAGTCTGGAATGAACAATGCATTATCGGAACATTGAGCTATCAAGAGAAGAAGGCTAATTAAGGCGATGAGTCTGAGTTTAATAGAAAATTTGCATGGTATTAGAGGAAAAAGAAACACACAACCACATCGGAGCGTTATTTAAAATGAATTCAAAGTTGGTTTTAGAAGAAATTAATATAGTCTAAATTGCTAAGACGAGAGCATCTTAGAGATGAATTCTGGGTTTTATATTCCTTCGATTCAGACAGATGAAAGTGAAATATAAGCTTACAAGAAACACATACTATGAAAGAAAACAAGACTCATATCACCACCAGTCAGAATCTTTCATAAACAATCCAAAATCCGTTTCTACTTTTATATATTCATTTTAATCCCAAAATTACAAAAAGTCTTTCTTCACAGAGGGCAGGTTCCTTTCCCCCTTTTCATCTACGAAATAATATATATATATATATATATATATATATGTATGTATGTATGTATGTATGTATGTATGTATAGAGGAATTATTTGTAGAATTCGAAATGCTCGGACCTCTGCATATTTCTAAAAGTAGAGATAAGACTAAAAAATAGGGAATGATTTAAAATAACAATTACCCTATTTTAAAGAGATCGTTTAAGAACAAGTCTATCATCTCTGGGGTCCCTTCCCTCTACTACCGGCTGTCCAAAAATTTGTTGAAATGTACTTAATTTTATTTGAGGACTCACTTCATCTTAGCGATCTTCTCCTTTAGGGTATTTAACCAGACCGGTTGATTCCCTTCAGTCCTTTCAGCCGTACCAGTTATAGTTTCTTTCTTCTGGCTCTTTCTTTGTTTCTTCTTGACAACTGGCCTGTTGATGACCAGATCCTTCATAATGGGATTTAACCTGACTTCTAGTTTAGAGTCTATAGCAAGATCTGTGTGGAACTTAGTCGCTATTATATGTGCAATTACTCTTTCCTCCTTACTCACAAGAAAATATACCATGTTGCTTGAAGAACCAGTCTCACTGGATTTAGCTTTTTCCATGTACCTCAAATTTGTGGACACCGAAATGCTTTTATAGAGAGCAAAAGGTCGAGAAAGTTTGGAGATTACTCTGTTTATGGATAAGATGATGCCTCCATACTTGAGAATTGGTAGTTATAGAGTCCTAATCATGAATCACATACATGATTGCGTACAAGTGTGTTGGTTACCATGCTTGACTAATCCATTTCAAATGATTAGCATTTGAGTTCGCTACATGGCGGCGTTCACCTGAGATCTTATGGATGGGAAGTACCAAACGAGTGAAACGAGGTGATCTAACTAGCCTTCGTCTGTCCCACGAGTGGTGGTTTTGACATTTTGAAACACGTGACATCAAGAATTTGGTTAAAGTGGTTTCGGAAAACCACCCTTCACCTCGATGTATCTTTGGAGGTACCATGCATCTATTTTTAAAAAGCACAATGGTTTTCCCGGTCCTCCAAAATATCAAGCTTCTGCGATGACATAGTTCTTGCTAAATTCTCAAGACTTGGGTCCTATCTAAAAATATTTTGCAGAGTTAAAAACTTTGAGTTATTAATAGGTGAGTGGTTTAAGAAGAGGTACTCAGGGAAAGAGTGCTATGAAAAAATATTTCAGAAGATGATCAAAATCCAAGACCACAAAATGTCAAGGTATGAATCTTGGCACAACCATAAATTCTTTGGAAGCCACTACAAGAAGTCCTCTCATGTTAGTAAAGTATTCAATGTAATCCGGACAGAGGAATGGATCATGTAGTGAATGAATTAGTGAAAGTGAATTTACTCCCAAAGAAAACAATATACATATTAAGCAGTACATGGGAGTCAAATCTATTATAAAAGGAATTGACTACCTGAATGACAGTAATAAGATAAAGAAAGAGGATTATTTCATATTGGGTAAGAAGTGCATCATATCCATGGATTAGCTATGAAATTAGAGTAATGATTCCCTTATGGTTACAAGCGTACGCAGTGGAAGCATGGTATGAATGGCATTATTTATGGCATGATAGAATTGGATTGTGCAAGGCAGGTTGAAATCAGATTAGTCAAGACAAGGGAAAATAATAGACAACCAAAAAATCCAAGTGCCGATATGATCAGTTAAGGAAGAGATAAATCAAGTACCTCAAGAAGGAAGTTGGTGTTAAGTGTCCAAGGTTACTCAGAAAACATGACTAGAAATAGAATTGGGTCATGTAGGAGTTGGATCAGAGGGATCTGAAAAATAAGTGGATGTTGGAGATCCAAAGTCTATAAGACAAGAAGATTGGAATCATAATTCATCCAATTATGAGTTGGGATAGATGGATCCAAGAAATAAATAAAATCTAAAGGTTAATATCATTTTAGTATTCGGATGGAAAAACAAAGGCAGCCAAGAGTGTTTTGGCTAGAAAGTGCTCAGATCAGAAATATTCATGCACAATAATTACAGTGAAGAGCACTTGAAGGTTCAGGAATCCAGGAGAATGGAAGACTTCTAGGATAAACAAGGAATGATGATACAGGAAGAAAGAAGTTGTTTCAATTACTATAGTAGCAAGTATTTTATGGCTTGTTGGGACAACCATAAGGTGATAATGCTTGCATGTTTGCAAGTGTTGTTGATAATGTTGTTGCACACAGATGGAAGCAACATAAGGATGGAATATTGAATTATAAGGCTGACAAGGAAGCATGAGAACTTATATAGTCACCAACTAATCAGGTAGCATTAAACTAGTTTAATGACATCCCTGCAGGTAAGTATCTCTCTTTTGGAAATTATGTTGTATAATTTCCAAAGGGAAATCCAGGTAATAATTTCCCCAAATTGAATTTTAAGCTATGATGCATGGTATTGTTTAAGTGCATTGACAGGATTAAGTTACCACTAAGTGTGGTAAAGGCTAGAGGCATGTTATATTTACCAATTTTTTTTATCTTTTGAATGCACATACTGACATAGTAGCATGTCATATTATTTTGGTTATAAGGCAATAACCAAAGAAAATAAAGGATAATAACTGGTTATAGGAATGATGCTAAGAAATCTAGTCATGTATGAGACCAGGACATGGTTGGATATGGTAGTGTATGGTTATAGAAAGGTTATGTGCCACACAAATACCCAATGATATTCCTACTTTAAATAAAACTTGGACTGCAACCTTTTTGCTAACACAAATAAACACTACAGAATTGTATTCTTGGTGTAGTGTTCAGGTCAAAAAGGAAGGCATCCAAGTAATTGTGAAGACAATGGGAAGTGTGTGGAGATGTGTCAAGACATTGGCCATATTTCCAATCTATGGATGGTGAGATGCATGACTTAGATAAAGCTCATTCTGAAAATCAGTGCAAAGGTGCATTGAATAAATAAGCAGTGAGAGTTTCACTTATGCCTAGTAAGTGGCAGAATTGCACTCTTACATAATGGAATTGTATACTTAAATGCATTTTGCTGAATGCATTTTGTGAGTGCATGTATATATGTTTTTACATGGAAATAATTATACTAATGGTGGAAATTTTTCTAACTCATGAAGTTGAGAACATTTCAGGAACTGTTGAACATTGCAACAGGAAAGTTGCAAGTGAGGTGGTCACATGAATAGTGACTACAAAAAAATTCTTGTTCAAAAAATTGAAGAAGTGAACTTACTGTTGTTAATTATAAAAATGCATATGCATAGAATGATGAGTCTTTCTATTTGGTTAAATTGTTTGGTAATTATGATTGAATTTCTAGGTGCAGACAATTCTAACATCATTGCATAAGGTGACGTGCATGATGAATTATGATATATAGAAAATACTGACAATTTGTTGGTTGTATGCAATATAAATAGAATTTCATATTTGGGAAAAGTCAAATTCCTTATGAAATTAATTTGATTTATAAAATGGAATTTTTATAATGCTCTCTCATGATAATTGCATGTGTATGATGCAGATGAGATGATAATGATTAAAGTGGGAACTCTTGGAGACACGGTGCTCTAAGACTTCCTATCCAGCCTATACTGGAGCCTTGGAAAGGAAGTTGAGCAACCAATGAACTGTTGGACAACGAAGGTGCATACTACCTTGGGTTGTACAGGCATGTGGGGAAGAGAGACCATTGGTTGGAGTGTTGTTGAGGTTTGGTACCTTGGCCTAGACTATGTGGATATTGATTGTGGGCTGTGGTTATCTTGAGAAGACATTGTCCCGATGGAGTCATATCCCATTCTTGGGAATGGTATGCCGCTTAGAGTTTATCAACAGTGAGATATAAGGCTAGGTGGAACATCATGGATCTACAACCAGTTGATGCTTCAATGAAGTTTAATTGAAGCATGTAATACGAAACAATGAGCTAAATTATTCATGAAGTAGCACTATGGAATAGAGAAATTGACTTCAAGTTGCAGTATGAATACCATAATTGGTGCTAGAAAGTAGAGCACCAGATGGATAACAAGATTTCAATAGCTAAAGCTTGGAGATTATAAATAATTTGAATGGTACATGGTATATAATGCACTGAGGATTTTTTTAAATTTTGTTATATATGTGTACATGATGCACTGAGGACAGTGCATAAATAAGGAGAGGGGATTGTAATATCCCCAGGTAGAACCCAACAACAAATGTAATAATGTACTTAAGTTGGTGAGTTGTGTTATATCTTTTGGCTTGCATTTTCCATGGTGTAGTGCACACATGTACTACGCAGTAAAAATGAGGATGTTGCACATTCCAGACACTGTGCGCAACATCTTAAGTGTGCGCAATTGAGAGGCCAACGAGCCTTTGTGTATATGATATGTTTTATAGGTTGGTGAGCCAATTATTATAAGCTAGGATGCTTATGTTTTGATTAGGCTGGAGAGCCTAGATATTAAAAGCCAGTGCATCTGTTTTTGTACATTTCTCATATTTAATATAAAATACATCGTTGGACACAGATCGACCACAATAAAAGAGATGGGGGACTAAAATACACAAGTTAGGGAAAGGGTGGGGCCTAAAAGTTAAGGAAAAGGGCTAAGCTAGGGAGCTTGAGCCAAAAAATGAATATTATATTAATATTTATTTAAATCATAAAGTATGGATAATTATTTTATCCTAAGTTCTAAAGTGGCGGACAAGTGGGCCAAAGTATCTCCCAACATGAAAAGTGTCAAGTTGGGAACATGCATAATTATTGTGGGGACTTAGCTCATTTTCACACTACCCCATCATTCTTACCATCATATTTTACATGATTCTTTCGATCAGTCAGCGATGGGGCCATGACCATTTTAACTCACACAGTCAGTCATCATCCATACTATCTTTCACTATACTGAGCTCATATCCATGTCCACAGAGGTTGGTGTAGTTGGTTAGTTGGAAGATGGAATGAAGAGGCAGGTTGTTAGGCCCGTGAGAAATATCTCTCTCGGTGAGATAATTGTTGGGAGTTGACTTCCTGAAGGTGGTGAACTGTAACTATAGGGCTCTGAGACTTCCTTCCTGGCCTATTGCTGAATCCCTGGAAGGGAAGTGGGGTAGCTAAGGGATTGTTGAGCAGAGAATGGGAACACTTCCTTGGGGGGCATAGGCATGTGGGGAATGAGGGACTGTAGGCTATTTGTTTGAGTAGGCACCTGTGATGGAGTATTTCCTATTTTCCATGAGCCATTAGCCTAGTTAGGAACCCTTTACCTAGGTGGAGTTTAGTCCCAGCTCAGGGGTGACTCACTGTTGAGAGTGATGAATAGTGTGGTCTAAGGCTGGGAGGTTCGTGGAAGGTCTGCACGCAGTTGGTGATATTCTTACCAAGATAAGTTTCAATTGTGTGATAAATTTACATGTTGCATTATTATTTCTATGTTCAGTTTTATGGATTTACCCTGTGCATGATTTATAACTGTATTTATATTTATGGGTATTTCCTATATATGTTTTATGCATGCATTTAATTTTATTTCAGTATGAATCTTTGAATTTGCATAAGATATTTGTCTGTTCACATTTTATATATAAATCTTCCACAAGAGTTTTGTGTGTGGATATGTTTTAATCGCATGTAGTTAGAAAAAAATATATCTGACATAGTTCATCTTGGATGTTGAGTATGTTAGACTATGTTCCGCACAGAGAATATAAGTGTTCTATAGTGTATAGTGGCCCAACATGGTTGGTAGAGGACGTTACAAAATGTTTTCTAATGTTCTAGAGTGGCATTTATCGGCCTGTGGCTGGATGGAGATGTTACACTTAGTATTTTTCTCTTCTTCCTTTGGTTCTAGTACACTCACTATGACATGTTCTTGTCTAAAATCATCTGCAACCTATGATTCCAAGATCTGAAGTTTCCATATCCTTCCAGCCTGTATTCTACCCTCATACTGATAACCATTCTTTCTTGCAATAGAAACCCCAGCCCGCCGAGCTATAGAAATAATCAAATTTCTTGGATCTAAAAATTGAACTCACCAAAAGATGCACTGGATTAAGGCAAGTATGTCGGTATAGTCAATTTCTAAAAATTCCAATTTATGACCCTTGAAGATGGACCAATGGATTTATGGACTCATGCTTCTAGTTTTCTGGTACTTCTCGTTTTATGGTACTTATGGTTTTCTGGTACTTTTGGTTTCCTAGTACTTCTGGTTTCCTAGTACTTCTAGTTCTCTCGTACTTGTGGTATTGGTGAAAACTAGGGTTTCACTTTCTGGGAGTTCTATCCACTGAAAAGGTGCGCTGAAGATGCCAATGAGTTCTGTTGAATCCAGGTCATAAATTTTTTATATCTAAGACTAAAAATTTTCTTTTCTAGGATTCAACTTTTTATAAGGTATAATCCTCGCTATCAGTCCCAAAAATCCCGGTACCGAAATCCTAAAATAATTTCATTTTTTTATAATAAAAGACAAAAAGCTCAATTGTTTCTAAAGTCTAGACACACATTCTGTAAAGTACTTTTACTCATGATAAATTAAAACCCTAAAGGAGTTAATTAACCATCTTTTAACCTTTCAGGATTCGGGTTTACTCAGAACAACACGTTTTCAATACATTTTAAATCGCAAAATCCTGATTCTTAATTTCCTGAAAGAAATGGAAGTTAGTCTTGATCCTGATTAATTAAGAACTTGATCCCATCGTGATTTCAGGATTTGGGGTTTAGTGGTGACATAAATCATGTAGGAATGATCCCTCAAACCCCGAAACGCGAAGTCCCGACTCAATACCGAAGTTAAGGCCTAAAACTGATCCTATCGCGATTTCAAGTTTCAGTGTTTAGTGGTGACATAGCTCATGTAAGCGCGATTCCCGAAACCCCGAAACATGAAGTCTCGACTCAATACAAATGTTTAAAAGGATCTAACTTCATTTTAAAAATACATTTAATGGTGATTAAACTTCTTAGGTATTTTGTGTTTCGGTTTTCGTTGAACGAGATCTTTTGAATTTTGATTTTAGAATTTCTGAAATACAACCACATTAATAATGTATAGATGGTGATTTATGTGACACAAATGTGTATCTTAGAAATATTCTCCGCATTAAAGGTATTAAATTCTTCGCAGCTGCGTCAGTACTTTCACCATAAAATGAGTTAAAAGAAAATTAAAGGTCTATGTTTTGAAACTTATTCTCGCTCTTTCTATCAGTAGTAATTTGCATCCATCCGAGCTTACACACCTCTGTTCCATGATAGGTTTTCATTTCAATGCGAAGGACATGGCACCAAAGAAGGGATCCAAGAAGAGTGAAGATACAATTGAGTTTTCCATCCTAGAGGGAGATGTCATATCCGACACCATGCCACATGCTATCGAATCGATCAAATCATGGAGACAAATCTATGAAAATCTAGATTATGAGATAAAAAGATCCCTTAACGATTCTGAAAATCACCTTTGAGACATAGCAGAATTAAAACTTCACAAGATTGCAACATGCCCACAGCTCATGGTGTACAACGACATGATCAATTGGGCTTTAGAGAAGGTTGATATTCCAACGAGAAGCATTTTAAATGAACAAGGGTCCATCATCGACTCATTCAAAACTGAACATATCCAGGTTATGTACAAACTCTCACCCAATCCTAAATTCATTTACAATGCCGAATTTATAGCTAAATTTCAGAGAAAGGAATGCACTGAGGCAAAAAAAACTTACCGTGATTTAATCAAAGGCTGGTGGAGATGTCCATCAAAATTTAGGGTAGATACCCACAGAATTTATGCCACGGCTTCTTTGAATGAGTACATGGTTTATGTAGCCATGATGTTGTGCAGACTCTTCAACAAAAAGAATCCTTGTCATTTCCCTGCAGAATGGGTTCCCTTTTTAGAGGAAGCATTTTAAGGATTTAGTTTCAACTGGGACAAGATTTTATCTGATAACATAGCCACAGAGGTTTCAGATTACAAAGATGCAAGATCTTGAGGTCAACCAGTGGACTTTTACATGTCAGCATATATCATGGATGCAATTTGTTTTATGACTCCATTTCTCCTGATGAAATGGAGTTGGAACATAACCTGCCTCGAACCCATTCACGAGTACCACTCTGAGCTATGGGAAGAAAACGCAAAAAAATTGTCTTACGAAATTTGTCATTTCATGGTAATACCAGTGCATAAAATGTTTTTCGGTTGTGACCCTCCTCGCATCTCTGAAACAGTTTCAAAAAATCTCAAGCCAATAGCAGACTAGTTCATTGAATAAAGTTTCTCCTACATCAGAGTTTATGGATGTTGAATTCCCCCTCATGCGCTTCCAAAATTCCTCCCGGATAGACTGGTGTGTAGGGAAGTTGCACACCAAATAATGAAAGGAAGTATCATAATAGAGCTAAAGGCAACTCAAGAGAAGTCTTGGCCAATATTCCTTGTGCACATAGGGAAATTTTCATTACAAAATTTGGGCCATTCCAAGGTGGAAGCAGAAGCACTTGAAGAAGTAAAATTGTTAAATATTGAGTACAAAAGGCATGACCCTTATCAACTAGTGAACAAACACTTGATACATTGCAATATGAAAGCATATGAACATGAGGAGTCCCCTTGGGATGACATGTTCAAGGGGACTAAAACTTATAAAGAGGTGTTGGAACGAGTACAGACACTATCGACTGACCTACAAACTAGCTTTCAGACCTTCCAGAAACATAGATGGAGTGGTCTACCCAAAGTAATGGAAGGAGAAGAAATCATCCCCTCCCAGGAGCAAGAAATTGTCCCCCCAGACTTTGAACAGGAAGCACAGAAGAGGGGTAATCCCAAAAAATTCCCATAGGATACCGAAAGGCCCCCACCAATCAAAGAGGCCTTACAGACAAAAAAGGTAGAGATCGAAGTAGAGAAAAGGTCCGGGAGACCACCCAAGTCCATTAAGCTTAACCCCCCTTCGTCACCTGGTATTGATGTCAATATGACTAAGGCAAAAGGAGGGAAAGGATCTATAGAGCTAGGAAGTCCTCTATCTTCCTTAGCCCCCTTACAGTCTGCTTTTCGATTCCCATAGACAAAATCTTTATTTGTTGACGACCTCACCTCTATCCCCATAGATGATATTCCTCCTTCTGATTAATTTTTTAGCAGAAAAAGGAAAGCCGTTCTAAAACAAGAGATGCATAAGAAGGAGGGGAATATGGTTAAAAAGCATAAAGTCCTGATAGATGGACAAAATTTAGAAGAGGAGGATTTCTCTATAGAGATAGTAGGTTCCATGGGAGCCATGGAATCAAAAAACGTTTTTACTGTGGGAAACATGAGAACAAGGATAAAGAAGAGTGATAACATTATAGCTCAATTATAATATCAGCTAAAGAATGCTGAGGATAAAATCAAAGACGAGGTGAGTAAAATCTTGGAGCAAACTAGGGCTGCTGAAAGGCTAGAAATTCAATCACTCAAAACAAGCCTGGACGAAATGAACCAGAAGATACAAGAAAGTCAAGTACAGGTTGCTCAATAAAAGGAGAATGCAAAACAGTTATAGGCTACGCTAAATTCGATGGAAGGTCAGGTCATAGATCAAAAATCTTTTGAGGCCCAATCACTGGAAGTGCATTAAAAAATAGATGTTGAACAACATAAATTGATTTCCACGATAGAGATTATTCAGAGTTACTTCCAAGAAGCAGATAATGCCTTCGATAATATTATCCAGAAGGAAAAAGAAGCCAAAGAAACAAGGGTTACTCTTCAAAATGCAATCATATATTTGGCAAATGAAGAGACATCCAAAGCTATGAAAATATCAGCCACAGAGCAGATCAAAGGAGACATCATGCTCAAGCTATGGGAAACCAACATAACTGAAAACAAAAGAATAGACAAGGAAATTAGAGATGATTGCGAAGAAGTTTTTGATCTTTTAGACAAAGGATCATTGAACATTGGAAAAGGAAATTGTATAGGACTCCTGGCGAAGATAAATATAGTAAGACATCAATTAAATTTTAGAGAAAATTTGAGTGAAATTCAAACACAAATTTCACGGCTAAGAGAAATGGATGTCACCCTAATAGACAGGTTGTTAGTTGAGCCCAACTTAAAATTGCAGTCGATAAAGTTTGCATATAAAGGAGTTGAAGACTATCTTTCCAAGATACAAAGAAAGGTTTATCCGTTTGAAGAAAAAGACCTTCCAGAACCCCCCAAAAATTTTACACTGTTCCTAGAGAGATGCATTGAATGTATTGGGTTGAAAGAAGGAGAGCCACCAGCAAAATAAAAGTATCATTTGGAAGATATTTACTTCCAAGAAAACAAAAAAATGGAGAAGATCATGCAAATGGTTTCTGATCTATTTTTAACAAATAGTTAGTCACTAAGAATTAGGAAGTCACCAACTGTCTTAAGATTAGTAGTTTTGTATAAATATATTTTTTCAAGACTAAGAGCAGGCTTTTTTCTGGAGGGGATTGTAAAGAGAAAATTTCATTTTTTCAGAATTAATACAATATAGATTGAAGATTCCATCTCTTGTTGAGCCTGAGTTATGTGTTTCTCTGTCATTTCATCTTTTATTTCATACCTTCGTTAAATGCTTTCATGATGTAACTTCTATTGTGGTGATTGAACAATCAGATTATCTAACCATTTGTAGTTTTTCCTCTGTATCAGCTGTCAGCAGATATAATACCTATGAACGTTTTATAAATATGGAATTATATACTTCTTTGAAGTTATCATCCTTCTTTCTTCTATTAGCATAAAATGAGATTCCTCTTAAATTGATGCATCATTTTTGTTATACAACTACATATTTCCTTTTCTTTCTTCATTCCATGCACTGTCTCTTTTAAATTTGACTCAGATATTAGAAAAGGCCTTCATTTATGTTATACTGTTGATCCATAATTTATAATTTTTGTTCTTTCTAATTCAAACCAGAAATCTGTGACCCTTGAAAAAAATTTGGACTTATAAAAAGTAAACCCTTTGCTTTCATGACTGTTCCAGTTACCAGACAACCTAATATATAACCTGGTCTATTAGATCAAACGAGCATTGTGTTAAACCTATTCAATACCATTTTACAAACAAAAAATACATGGGTAGAACTTGAACGTTCATGGGCTGTAATTGAAAGGGATATTAGCATCCAAGAACAATGGGAAGCTAGACAGAGACAGTTAAGGAACAAACTGTGATCTCTCTTTCCATTAAAATAGTCTTTTTACCCATCAACTATCGCTACCTTTTCGGATGCCTTGATGGTATACTTTAGAGCCTTAAAGTATAAACTCAGGAAAAACAAGTTCCTTAGGCTAGGACACACTTTTCTAGATGATCTTTGGGCTGAAATTCCTCTTGAATAAAAATCCCTAATTTTCTTATACGACAACAATGGCATTTTTCTTTTTCTATGAAAGATTCTCTCTTCATTTGATACCATGATAAATTTTCTTTCTTAATCTGTTATTATTAATCTTCATTATAACAAAAACATAATAAGGATCTTATTGAAAGAAACACAATCACATAGTACACAAGCATTTATCCTGGAAAACCCTTAAGAGGAAGAAAACCCAACAAAACTTCTTTAATATAGATTTAATAACTAGGTAAAGTGTCTCTCACAAGAAATATCTCACCAAATAGAAGATCCACCAAAAACCCTAACAAGAACAGAGTAGCGCACCACTTAGACCAAGATAGTCCGTCACCAAGATAACCTTCACCTTTACTGAGATACTCTTCCTTGTAGCTACGTCACTTCTCCTTGTAGCTACATCACCCTCATAATTGTGCACTTGATAGAGAGACCTTGATGAGTGTGTGTACAAATGAGGTTCTATGCCTCTTATAAATACAAGTTGTGCCCCCCCAATAATTAGGTCAGGGATGACCTATCCACTTTACCCTTTTAATTTATATTTGTCTTGTCTAGGAACAATAGGGCTGACTTGTCAATATATATATTTTATCTTTTTCTTTATCCAAAAAAAGGGATAAGAATATTCTTTTCAGTTACACAATATTTTAACACAAATGATGAAGAAAGAAGAAGATTGTGAGATACTTGAAGAAGAAGTTGTCTCATTGAGGAAGAGCTTAAGAAACTATCAAGTGCCAAAGGAATTAACATATCTTGGATGCATGGGTGAAGCTTCATACAAAGAAGAAGCAACTACCAACAAGAAGGTTGAAGAAAGAGATACACAGACAATTGATGAGTAGTGGACCGGGATACCAGAAAGAAGGAATGATTACAAAAGAGGTGAATGTCCAAGAAGACCTCCTACCTTCAGGAATCAAAGAATCTTCAATCAATATGAAGGAAACTACATAAGAGTAGATCATAAACCCAGATGGAATCAAAAAGAAGGTCACTTACTCCTAGGTATCAAAATTTATTTCTTGGTCATTGTTATACTTGCAAAAATTTTGGACATAAGGAAATTAATTATAGAATCAATGAAAGGAAAAACTATGCAAGAAACATGAATGATGTAAATAGAAGATATGGAAATAATCATGGATTTGTCAACAAAATTTATAATTCATTTTCCCCATTGATGGCCAAAAATATGGTATGCTACCATTGTAATTATCTTGGTCACAAAGAAGGAGATTACAAATATATGAATGAAGATGTCTCTATGCCAACCACAGTATGGATAAGGAAAGAGATTCCAAAAAATGATGATTTTCGAATAGAATTGATCGTTGAAGAATGTAAAGAAGAATATGAATGGTACATAGACAATGGATGTTGTTCACACATGACTAGGGATCAAGACAAATTCATCAGCTTGAAGAGAAAGAGTGGAAATGTTGCATTTGAAGATGAATCATCTGCCAAATAATTGGAAAAGGTGTAGTAGACATTGGAAGAAAAAATGGAAAAGAAAATAATGTCATATTGGTTGAATACTTGAATCACAATCTACTCAGTGTTAGTAGAATGTGTGATCAAGGATATACTCTCACATTTGACTCACAAAGATGCAAAATCGAATAAGAAGATTCAGGAAGATTGGTTGCAACTACAACAAGAATACCAAGTAACATATTCATCTTAAATTCATGAAAAATCTCCAAGGAAGAAAGATACCATAAAAATGAAGTGTTATTAAGTGCTATATGTTCAGGGGGAGCATCCCCAAAGAAGAGAGTTACCTTTTTCCATTAAAGTCAGGGGGAGTAGCCCTACCCTTTTACATTGATGTCAAAGGGGGAGAGAAATCAGGATCATGATGATAGAGGGAGCATGATTGTTTCCATGAATGACAAAGGGGGAGATTGTTGGAATATTGGTTGTTGTCATTTATGTCAAACCTAGTCATTGGTTTTGGACCGCAAGATTGATGAAGGTATTTGGACATGAAGGAAAGTGCACATCCAGACACAACACCCATGGATGGATAGCATACATCATGTTGTTTTCCATGGTAGATGGAACTTCACATGGATCCTCGTGGTTGAGGAGAAATGAATTTTTGAAGATGACAAAGTGAATTGAATAAGGAAGTACAGGTCGACCCTGAAGATAATTAAAGAAAAGAATTACAAAATAAGAAAGTGCCAGGTTGGCCCTAATGTTAAAAGGAAGTGACATCAAGGATATAAATACATATCATTATACATTCCTTTTAAACACAGAAGTCGAATTTCGGAGGAAATATGAAGTAAAGAAGGTCGGATTTCAAGGGAGGATAAAGTCTTTTGGTGATGGGTTCTAAGGTATGTTATTTATAGGTCATCTTACCATTTTCACTATAATTTTTTTTTCTAGAACAATTTATATGGTGAAATTTATATGGTATTGAGAAACATATCTAGGTAACTGTGGTAAAAATTTCAACTCTTTATTCGCTATAATTTTGGAGATACACTATGTGGAGGATAGGGTTTTTGACTAGTCCTGAAGCTAGTCATAAACATGTGTTCCAAGTAAAAAAGTCATAAATTATTCATAGAGAATCCAAATTAAGTGAGACACACTTCATTCAAAATAGCATGGGCTATAGTTTATTTTGTGTGAGTTTCAGAATATGATGTTAAATATTGAGCATGGGGCATTCTGTACATGTTCGCTCTCCTGGATAAACAAGAATTGAATAAGGTCTACCATTCTCTCTATAACTTCTTTTTGGGGAGGATTCAAGGAGTGAAACTTGGAGGAGTTTCAGATAATACATTGAGAAATATTATCTATAGGATCGAAGTATTACAAGAATTGAAGAATTGCAGAAGTTGAAGAAGTCTCAGGAAGCATTATGAGGTTCTATGTGATCGTTGGTTGATGGTGATGATTTAATGTAAAGTTTTATTATCTCTCATATATTCTTGGGTGCAAGGAAGGGGAAAGGATGGAGAGTTAAACCCTCTCTTGATATTGGAGGATTGTATCTTCCTCTTCCAGGTTTATCCCTCCCTTTATATTTGGAAGTTGTAGCTAGCCTTGGAAGTCATTACTTCCCTTGAACAATAAATATTGATTATTTCTCATATATTTTGCATGGTGTATTGGTGTAACTCTTATACTATTGTTCATTTCTCATTTGATATAATTGAATGGTTTAAGTATAAGTTTATTTTTATTTTTTAAATTGTACTTGATACTGATTCACCCCCCTCTTAGTATCAACAAGGATAGCAATCATTCCTCACAACCATCCAAGATACATCCAATTATTACTTTGTTGTAGTAATACACTAATTTTTCTCCTATAATAGGACTCACTGATCGATATCCAATACAAAATACAAACTCCTTTGTGAAATATCATATTGGTACATGGATGTATTCATTTCTTGAAGAGGTATGGTTGTGTTTTTAATTAATTAAGAAAACAATCACCCAATGATAACTCAATATGTGGTTGAGGATGAGTATTTGTAAGTGAACCAATAATACACATCATAGTCAAAACCAATTCATATCCAAAGAATAAGATCATCTCACTTGGGCACATCCATAATATCAATGCATTGCTTCTACACACCATCAACAGTGGATAATAGATGTAATGATGAGGCATAATGAATTTTTACTTATTTAGTTCAAGGAAATAGATTAAATTACATGGAACATGTGCTCACCTAAAATAAACAAGAGCATTCCATTTCCATAAATACCATCAACATATTGAGAAGTAGACGACAAAACTAAACAAAATCTATGTGTATATAGTTAGTCAAGGCATTCAACATACAAAGTGTATAGATATGAATATAGATCACAATTATACAACCTCCCACAATTTTGTATAGTCTTTATGATGCTTTCATGGATTGTAAATGGTATATATGTGTATGACCTCTTGGAAAACCAAGTTTAACTTAGAATTTTCCTAATAAGAGCAATGCCTATAGGAGAGGGGTACAACCCAGACAAAAATGAAAACAACCAAAAATGCTTAAAAGTGACCAACTATCCACCAAATCCATATAAAATAGTTTAGAAACCTCATAAAGAAGTGGAACAAATTTGAGGTGATAGCCATTGATCCCTAGGATTGTAAATTCATCCCATGGTGGTAGTAGTATACCTATTATACTCTTTGTTAGACAAGGAAAACTAATAATGTAGTAAATCCACAAGTTCGATTACATATCCCTATCATTTAAACTCCCACTATTCACTAGAAACCATTAATATCGAAGAGAAGCTCTACTATCAACACAAAAACAAGTTGAGATAGTAAACCAATAACACGCAAAGAAAACATTGCACATAGATTCATTGTTTACCTTGGATACCGAAATGGGAAAACCAACATTGAATGGTTTCTCAATCTATTTTGGTAATATTTGGTTACAATGCGGTTCTTGATTCATGTCCATCCTCCTCTCTTGGACAACAAAAAATATCACCCTATGAGAGTCTAATTAAAATGAGATATAGGAAATCTTGGGTAATGGGAAGGCCAAGGGACTAACCTTTTAGTTCCCATTCCTCTCTCTTGTTTCATATACTCTCTCTCTCTCTCTATATATATATATAATTCATTGTTTTTTTCTCCTTTGTTTTAATCCACTTTACTTTGCATTGTCTTTACATAATTGTAACTAACCTTTCTTAATTGTTGAATTGTTGTAGATATTGAGATTTAGAACCATTTCTGTGTTCATATCCATTTCAAATCATCTTGTTATTTTACATTTTATATATGTTTTACCTTATTTAAGAAGATTTCTTATTTTAATACCCCACTAGACCTTAACATGCTTTTTTTTCCTAAAAATTTTAGATTGAGTTACATGTTGGCCCTTGACCAAGTTTTGGAGTTACTTGGTCATGCTTGACCGTTTTTGGACTTCGATAGCCCGTCGAAGACGGAGCGCCAGGAGAAGCAGAGATCACTGTATCTTGGCCCACTTTTGGGCCCATTTTGGGTTTTGGGACAATGTAATGGGATAGGGATGTCGACCCGTGGGTTTACCCATGTTTAGGCCCACTTTTTTAATGTATAAATAGACATCTAGGTATCTAGTAAATGATCTAAGGATTGTATCTATGTGATATAGGCTATGTGCTGAGTGGGATCTATGTGATCAAGGGGTTGTGAATCTTGTAATACTTGCAGAGCTTAGTGCAAGTCCTTGTGTGGAGATATAGAAGGCTTTGTGTTGTAATGCAAGGAAGAAGGATCTCGCAAGATGCACAGATCTTTTGTCCCGTGCACAAGAGGGTTTTGGTAGCTTTGTTCCTATAACCAATTGGAGACACTATTAAAGAAGAGTTGGTGGACGTAGCCCCAAGGTGGGGGTGAACCACGTAAATCTGTGTGTTATTCTTTGTGTTTTGACTTGATGTGTTCATCTCTGTTTTTGCTATGTGCTTTGGTGTATTTAGATAGATCTACTTATGCTTTGTGCTTCATTAGATGTGTATGAATAGTAGATCTGATATGTATGAATATGTTTAGTGTTGATTTACTGTATCTGATCTATTTTATTGTTGCTAAGTGCCAAATTACCTTAGATCTAAGTGAATACTGCGATGCTCTGTGTTATCTATGAAGTATAAGAAGGCTTGAATATTGATGAATGATCAAAGCTAAGTGCTCTATAAGTGATATAATGACCGATATATGTCCCAGCTAAGGTTGTAGACACTTGAGTCCTACAACCACCCCTGCCTCTACCTCGAGTGAGACTTCATGTGATTTGCAGGTGTTGCCGAAAGAGCTAGTAGTTAGGGTTTTGTTGGTGTGCTCTTGTAGCGTTGAACCCTAGGTCTACCCCTTTGCCAACAAATGGTTTCATTGTCGGGACCTGAAACTGTTATTGCTGAGAACTAAGGAAGAGGAATCTTTGTGCAAAGATTCGTTCTGAAACTGTGGAAGCTCTATGTGAGGATATGTGCCCTAGTGCGCAGTATTCCAATTGATCTGAAAATATTTGTGCTAAAGAAAGAAGGCCAAATATGAAGAAAAGAAGTCAGGGCTGAACACTTGGTGCTCTAAGAAAGGTAAAAGTGGAATTTTATGAAGATAAAATGTTAGATCTGAAGAAAAGAGGTAAGATCTATAAGCTTGGTGCTCTAATAAAGGAAAGAATAGTTAAAAATTTTTAAGATCTAGAAGCTTTGTGCTTTGTAGAAGTAAGATAAGTGGAAATTTTTATTTCTAAAGTATGGATCTAGGTATGTTTGATAGATTTTGTCCTAGCTTGGAAACTAGGGCTATGATAGATGAAATAAGGCTTGATATGAATAGTTCTGATAAGTATAGTGATAGATATGTTATACCTATGCATAGAAAGAATGTTTGGAATAACAAATGGATGCAGGATCCTAAAAAGAATTTTTTGCAGGCTAGTTACCATGATCCTAGTGTGCAGTACAGAAGAGGCTGGGGATCATTTAAAAGGAAGAGAGGATTAACCCTATGTTATAGTTGCAGAAGACCGGGACATCTAGCTAAGGAATGCCCTGGTGGAAAACCTATTTGTCTCTGTTGCAAAGCTTTGGACCATGATTAAGTATTGGATTTCCCTAAAATGATTGCTAAGCTTGAAAAAATGAATCTGAATGAAGAAAACCATAAGACAACTCTAGAAATAGTTGAACCCTAGAAAGAATCTGAGAAGGTATTGCTACAAATCATAGACACCTTCAATGAGCCACGCCATGTTAGGTTATCAAAGATATTTAAAGAAAAACAATGTATCAAAGTAAGAATAGGGGACTTCGACATTGACTGTGTTATTGATGAAAAAACACAGGTAAATATCATGACATAGAGAACTTGGGAAGCTATAGGAAGGCCTACTATGATTCCTCCATTAGGAGAAATAGGGTTATTCATATGAAAAATATTAAACCTATGTGGAAAGCTCACTCAGATATCTATGAATGTCAATGGAACTTCGACAGAGGAAGATTTTGAGATTATCAAATTTATTGAGGACAACGCCCCGTTTACAATGTTACCTTGAAAACCTTGGATTGAAAGAGATCAAGACAAAAAGAAGGAATAATAAAAGGTTTTATAACAACAGAGACAAGAGTTAAAAGATTTCATGACCAGAAGGATCACACAGTTGATTGAAGAAAAGGAGAACAAATTGAAGCTACTTGACATTAGAAGATCGTATGTCAAAACTACTAGAGCATTAGAAGACTCACAGAAGATTGAAGTATCTGTCTCAGATATAGAAGAAGTATTACCCCTGAGTCTTAGGAGATAATATCAGCAGCGGGAAGTGACTATGTCCAAGGAAAATAAGAATCAGAATGGGAAAAGAACCACTGAGATGAAGTTCACTGGAAAGAAGGGTAGAAATCCGAGTAAGAAGAAGTCCAAGACTAAAAAGTTACAATAGGTTCCAGAGGGTACCTCACATAAAGAAACTTTGCAAAATTGGAGCTTTGCCAAGATAACAGAACAATGACATAGGGCACTTTGCCATGGTGAAGCAATATAGTTGTTGGAGGCCGATATATTCGTTCGACTGCCACTCCGAACGGATCGAAAAGAATTGATGGCTCACCATTGGCCCATTGGACCATGCCATAATTGAAAGAACATGAATTAATTTGGTTCATACCTGTTACAAATAAAACCATTTCCACGATCACCTATATATCTTGTCACACCATGCCCGAAGAACAATTTTTCCACTTGATAATTTGAATCCCGTAGACTAGAAAGTGTATACAGTGATCATCACACCCATGTTGTTCATTCCTATCCAGTGTTTACATCATTGTGACCACGATAAATTATCTCGAGCACATATGTCCGACGAGCTCACCATAGTCGAAGAATTTGTAACAAAAGTTCTACTTGATTTAATGACTGAGAGATTCATTTTGGAAAGAGGAATATCCATAGGTATTCATGCATCTTCAATGAGAGGACTGAAAGCCTCTCCATCCACTACTCGAGCTGGACCATCCCGACAGGCCGAAGAGAAGCGTACAAAACACAAATACAATATCGTGAATGCCAAGCTAATTAGGAGCATTCTACTTGCCTACCTACCTCCTCTAAGAAGTGCCATCAACCAGGATAGCGTGCCCAAAGATTTTGACTATGCTTTGATCACAGCGTACCTCCCGGAAGGAATACACACAGTTCAAGATGACCAGGATAAGCTCGCAACATTGAAGTTCAATGACTACAACCTTGGCGATAGGAAGGCTTACATCATGCTTTCCTCACACAAGTATTTGACCAGAACTAAAGGAAAAAGTTCAAATATTATCCCACATTCATAGACCCAAAACCTCGCATAGTCTAAACTGCTCAATGTGATGAAGATTCCACACTTTGGAAGACACCAGGAAGTGAACGCATGCGTCAAGCTGCTATTGTCCTTCTACCACAAAGGATACTTATGGCTGAACCGTCACATCACTGTGGATCTGACCTTGATCAATCAGATGACAGGGATGAGCATGCAAGGCCCTGACCCACATGATTTCTACCCTGGAAAGACCAAAAACCGAGAATTAGCACAAGGAATTAAAGAAACTTATGGTGATGTCAAGAAGGTCACGTGAGGTTACAAGGTAACCTCTATCTAGAGTGACGCAGTGTGCCTTGCATGTCAGCTAATCGCAGGCAAGCTAGTTCGCAAGGACCGACCCACCCAAGTGACTGGATTCGTAGTTGATCTTGTAGGGAAGTGCACATAAGGACTTCAGATGAATTGTGTGAAGTACTTGGTAAACTAGTTGGAACTATACTGTAGGGAAGCACGGGACCAAGGGTATGAGTTCCATTTCAGCTGGCTCCTCATACTGATTGCAGTCATTACATGGGAAATGCTGGAAGGTGTGAACTTCCTGGACATCGATCCCTTTGAACCTTTGGTTGCAAATTTCAAAACCTTATGGTACTCTAATGATATGAACAAGCAGTGGAAATCCAATGCCATATTCCATACTTACTACAACTAGTTGAAGCTCACCATCCAATCCGAGCCTCGGATGACCCTGAATACCCTCCACAAGTTTCGTCCCTTAATGAAGTTCAACGCGGATCACCACTTTATTTATATAACAACATGTGCTAATGAGAAAAAGCAACAGTTGCAGTCATACTATAAGTTGACTGAGGAATACATCGAAGATATCACCAAGGACTGTTCAACAGACCTTCTCATTCCAGCAAACCCCGTAGAGTTGTTCGATATTGATATCCCAAAAAATGTGATGGATACAGTAGGACCAAGCAAGACAGCGAAGCCTAAAGAGGTTCACAATGTAGATAGTGCATCTGTAAGGACTGCCTCTATCACACCAGATGAAGGGGGTGATGGTGAACAACATAAAGGTGAAGTACCACCACCTAGGGGTGAAGAGGACTCATTGAAGAAAATAAAGGTTTCGCCTCCAAAAGATTCCTCCCGAAAGAAACCTAGAACCCCTGTAACTAAGATGCAAAATGCCCTCACATTGGATGACTTCGATTTCATCATTGCATTTCGATTTCAAAGGAGATAGTAGAGAAGAAGGAAATGAAGCAGGAGCATATGTATAATCGTATCGATATTGAACTCCAAGGAGTACAACAGGAACTCCAGTCTAGCCATGTAGTCTCCATTGCACCTCTAACAACAAGCACAATAGAACTAGGAGATGAGCCAACTCAACTCCACCATATTGTTGATATGGTAAAAGCTCACCTTTGACTAGCTCAAGAAGACATAGCACAAGCCACCCAGGATTTAACACAGGTACAGGGAGTACTTGTTGAGCAACGCAGTACTACCGAATGAGAAAAACTTTCTCTTCAAGCATAGTGGAACAAAGAGAAAGAAGAACTACATTAGAGCAATGAGAAGTTGTGGAAGATACCAGATATATAAAATATGCAGAACAGAAACGAAATGCTAGAAATGATAGAATAACAGTAAAATATCCAGCATAATCTTCACAATACACAGAAATGATATACGAAATAGCAACAGAAATAGCACTTTGAATCATATAGCAATGTTCAC
The DNA here is from genome assembly GCA_009831015.1 of Picea engelmannii. Taxonomy (NCBI): domain Eukaryota; kingdom Viridiplantae; phylum Streptophyta; class Pinopsida; order Pinales; family Pinaceae; genus Picea; species Picea engelmannii. The sequence goes on along the minus strand of ML790296.1, from coordinate 582,812 downwards.
AGGCCTCTTCGAGGGGGCAACCTCCAATCGAGCAGCACTCTGTTACAATAATATCCAAGCTAGGGTTCTCATACCCTCGACTCCTATTTATACTAAAAAGAAGCATCTAAAGGAAGATCCTTCTAGAAGCGGAAGCTTCTATTAGGTCTTCTTACATCCGCCTTATTCTATTTTATTGAA
>ML790296.1:534753-561206 GCA_009831015.1 Picea engelmannii | reverse complement strand
CCTCTTACTTATACTTTTCCTTCTAATTCTCTGTTGAGTTAGGTTAACTCCCAGGGTTAATCTTCTATTCTTCTATTGAGTTATCTATTACTCCTTTATCCTTTCCCTTTCTTAAGTCAACTTAAAAATATAACTTTTAACTTCTTGACTTTCCCCCCTTCAGTGTGAGACTATGACCTAGTGGGGGTGCCCAGGCCACTGAGTCTCCTCCTCACCTCTCTAAGAGGTGGGGTACATTACACCCAACCTGAAGGATATGATCCATCATATTTGTTCACCTCAATTCTAGGATGGCGGAGATCTCGAGAAATGTGGGAAGTATGAGGGTATTGGTAATGGGAAGAGACATGGTCATCCTGATAACTTGGTTGTTCAGAAGAGGAATGGTTATTTGAATGACCCAGGAAGTGTTATTTGAGGTATTTGATGTAGGAACATTGTTCCTAGAGGTCTTTGATGTGGGAACATTGGTCCTTGAGGATATCAATAGTTGAATTGATGGAGCTAATGTTGGTAGTGAGATACTTGATGTCGTCTTTGTGCTGTTGATTTTAAGGAATCAAGGCATCGAGTTCTTGTGCTCGTTTGGTAGTCATTTGGACAAAGGAGCAGGGAAATGGTATAGGGGAAACAAAAAGGGTCTAGAGGGGTGGGTGGTACCATAGAGAAAAAAAGGGTGTCAAATGATAGGTACCACTACGATTAGAGAGAAAATGTGGATCCATAGGGATAGGATCCAAATAAGGGTGTTAGAGATGGGTTAGGTCCACACAAAAACCAATGTGTTAAAAATGATAGGTATCACTAGAATCAAGGTGAAAAGAGGAACCCCGTGGGATAAGTCCCAAATAAGTGTGTCAGTGGGACCAATATACTCTTTTTTTTTTACTCCTTCAGAGTTATACTCCTACCTAAATAACATTGTAGTGACAAAATGCCCAAATGCTTAATAGGAAGAAATGTGTAGTAATTTCATAACCAAAATTCAGAAGGCACAATTGCGCGCCAATAGATCTTGTCCGTTTTGATTTTATTTTTTTTTCTGTCCTCAGGGGTAGGATATTTAGGGTTTATATAGACAAGGGTTTTCCATGTGTTATATCTCTCTGATATATGTGCGGGGTCCAACACTAGTACTCGACCCAATATCTTAGGGAACCAACTAAGGAGGCTAGACCGTGCCCTTAGCCATACTACATGGATACCCATGTAGTACAGAGTATCTTCTCAAGTGTTTTTCATGGTGGAACTATAGCATTCAAGCAACCAATCAGTTTATCTATGGAGGGATTCAAGAGATCTAGGTTGATCCATATACAAGTGTTTTTTGATGCGCTACCACTTGAAGGGGTAATTACATGGGTTACAAGGGTGGGAAACAGATGTGCGATTAGGTACCACTTGTATTTCCTGCATTTATGAATCCCTGATCACGGGTTTATGCGTGTAACGATAGAATTTTGTAGCTTTAAGGAGTCAAAATACCTCTCTACCTTGAAAAAAAATTTAACTCACAATGTTTTTCCGAGGAAGGTGCTCTTATACCACTTGTAATATTCTAGATATAAAATAATATGAGGAGCATAAATATTTTAACTCGAAATGGCAGAGACGTAATGATATAAGCAGAACAATACAAGAATAATATCGAAATAACACCAGAAAGAGCACTTTGATTACTGATATAAATGTGCAATTGCCTCTTCGAGGGGGCAACCTCTAGCATAGAAGATCTCTATTTTTTTTTTTTAAATAAAAAATACGGAGCCTGTTATATTAACCAAAGCATAATACAGCATAGTCGGGGATGCCAGCTGTCCCGCCATGGCAGGAAACCGAGACAGCTGGACATCCGTGTCCACATATCATCATATTTGCAGAGCAGTATGATTGTTTCAAAAATGACAAGACTATTTCCCGCCCGTAGGAAACCGGGAGTAGCAAAATTGATACCAGTGTTTGCATCTAAGACTAGAGTGTAAAGGAAACTGACTATTTTCAGACAAAAGCTATTGAAACCAAACCAGAAACAGAACTGGAGCATAATCATCAGGTGACCTCGGGGCCCAAGAGAGCGTCGGCAGCTTCAGTGTGCCTCCATCGAGCAGGGAAGACATACACTCGGGCGCAAGTTGGACACTGCTTCTTCGGCGTGGCCCTGGAATGCGCTGCGAAGAACAGGTCCATTCATTGCTCTAGTCGCTCGGTACGAAAGACCTGGTCCGCAAGGAGGTGGCGCACTTCAAAAAGGAGGCTGAGGTAGTCCGCGTGGGGTGGAGATGACTGAGTTGCAGGGTCGGATTGATTGTGCTCAGGAGGAGCCTCCTCCTCCACATAGCAAGGCGTGTAGGGTGCCTCGTTGYCAGCGTGCCCCTGCACCCCTRCTGTCCCTGTAGTGCTGTCGGCTCCAACGTACAAGCGAGAGTTCYAGTGCCCTGGTACTGAAAACCAGGTGTATTCGGGGGGGTTCTCCTGTCTTGYGTCYGGGGGAGCCTCCTCTACAATTGCCTTGCCCCGCGACCTCCTCCTTCTAGCAGCGAGTACCATTTCTTTTTCGAAAGCTTCCTTTCTCTTACGCCGCGACTTTGCAGCATACCAGGCCGCCCCCCGTCTCGGTGTGCCCCGGAGCCTTGGCATGGTGGTGCCCGGTGCTGATGCGACCAGGCCGCTCGGCTTCTTAGAATGGAAGAGAGTGACCCTGCTGTGTAGCAAAATTCGCGAGAGCTCTTGGTGTCCCGGAGGTTCACTGCGTGCAATGAACCGGAGAAAGGTGGTGGTATCGATATACACCGCCATCATTGCTAACATTAAACGCATTAAACGCCGAACCTGGGAACGTGTACCTTCGCGTTGCGCGAACGCACTCCACATTTGAATGCGTCTGGGTGGATTCATGGCGAATTAACTGTGAACTTGACGTGAGCCGGTGGGCGCTGTGCCTCCCTGTCCCAACTCGGAGCCACGTGGTCGCTTTTGCCGCGCTGTCACCCCATCCGGGGACAGAGAAGATCTCTATTACAATAATATCCAAGACAATATTTCTCATACCCTCTACTTCTATTTATACTAAATCTATATATCCAAAATAATAATCTATAGGAAGATCCTTCTAGAAGCGGATGCTTCTATTAGGTCTTCTTACATTTGACTTATTCTTCGTTATTTCTAGGCCTTATTAATATTGGCCTTTATTACATGGAATTATATTATTCTACATACGTGAGGGGTTAGGAAGGTTAGGTCCCTAAAACATCCTAGGATTCACTTTTCCAATATCAAAAATGGCTTCAATGGTTTTCCATAGTTCAGGTTTTTTGGGAAACTTAAGAACCTTGATATATTGCTAACCACCAAATTCATATAACATTAACCCGATCCTCATGATAAAATTGCACCATGTTGATCAATTGAATGAATTTTATTCCTCATATGAATGCAGTCCCAAGGAAGGCCCAAACTCTCCCATTCACATGCATAGACAATTCTTGGTTAGTCTAGTTGGTAGTTCCAATCATAGCTATGAAGTTCAACCAACCCACATCAAAAAAGAGTGCTTACAAATTAGATTTTTGATGTATACTATGGTGCAAAATGATTCCTCCCCTAAGCATTGCATGCTAATATGTATAGTAGGTTTTTCAAAAGAAAAAAAATCATCCTACACTATTAATCACTTCACTCCATCCAATGCTCATTGAACACAGGTTGACAACATGTCTCAAAATTGATGGCCAAGGCTCACCATATGATTTTCAACTATGATGACTCATTCCTTAGAAAGGATATCATTTTGTATTACTCAAGATAATTGGGTTGTAGGGATTTGATTTATTTGGCTTATGTTCCCAACCTACTCGATGAACCACATAATAACTCCACCACCAACAACAATAAAGTAATTGTTAATATTCTTCACAAAAAACCTGAAAGGCCAAAATTCAACCTTGTTTGAAGTTTTTAAATGTTGTGGAACTGATAATGGATTATATTAATATTAAGTGTAGGTTAGATATAATAGAGTTATATACGTTATAGAAAAAATTCTAAGATGCACAAATGTTAGGCATATTCAACTTTTAAATGGGTGTATTTAGAAAGTAATGTTAAAAGAGTATGGTAGAGTAACATTTACCCTTAACTAAATGAGTAATTACCCATAATAGGCACTAGAGCACTCTATTCCCTATAAATTAGGATCTAACCCATAAAAAAGGATAAATACCTAAAAATAGGAAGGAGGAGCACACTTTTCCCAAGAAGCTAGGAGTAGGGTTTTCGAAATAAGACAAAGAATTCAAAACATGATGTAGGATCCTAAAATATGGCGATAATCTAGGAAGTGTGCTCCTACACTTTAAAAATTGGCAATTATCACTAAATTTTAGGATTGGAGTGCTCTCATGTCTCATAGAGTCAAAATTTCCCTAAACAAGATCTCTATAATAAAGGAGATGAGATATAGTGTTCTATAGGAGAGATAAAATGCCTAGGATATGAGAAAATATGTTCTAAACATTAGACTAGCACTTCCTTCCACTCAAGAGAGATCAAATAAAATACTATTGGAATTATAATTTTGAGGATAAATATTCCACTAACAAATGAAAATAGATCCTAAACCTTGGGGATGCATTAATAGATTCAAACCATTATCCCATATGATAGGAACTAACCTTCATTCAAGAGTGGAAACATGAACTAAAAGTGCTTTCCAAGCTAGATATCTAACTATGAAGAGTCTTGACAAATGATGATTGAGATGGCATTTAGCATTTTCGAACCATGAAACATTTGGTCTCCATTTAGTTTGTATATGTAACCTACTTTTTATTGAAAACATGGTAGAAAAAATAGGAAGAAAAGAGATCAAGAGTAAAGATCTTCATTAATGAATAAGTTAATTGTATGCGGCCACTAACAAACAATAGAATCACTAAAATTGATTGGATCGAGAGAAACTCCTTGGGTAAAGGATTCTATAATCGGTTGACCAAAATTAGGATCCCAATTTGCATGAGGAATGGGCCTTAAATATAAGGGATTAGGTATCGAGTCTTCAAAATTGCCTTGCCAAGCCACATGGAACAAATCACTAGAGGTATAAAGAAAGATTATTTCCAATTGACCAAAGTGGGAAGCACAATTTTTATGATAAAGGAATTCTTTTGTAATATCACCATGACTCTCGAAGTCATGTGAGGTTGCAATAACAAACCAAATACAATGATTATTTGGGTCTTGGGCCAAGCCTTGGCTAAACTTTAGAAATCTTGATGCCATAATGTTTTTCAAAATTTCCTAGATGTTATCCTACTACAACAATTCTTGCTAGGAACAATGCCCATGTTGTGAAAAATCCTCTCATAAGGCAATGGGATATTCCTACATCATGTCCCTTTACAATTCTCAAGGTTCTAGGTTGGATATAAGTACTAAGCTTCATTTTTTTTATGGGTGCAAATGATGATTGAATGAGTTCTTTCCATCACCCATGACTGCTATATATGAAAATTAAACTAAAGGCCCAAACAAAATGAGCACCTAAAAATAAAAGATCACATGTATATAATTAAGAACCATAAGATTAGATCACTTGAGAGGCTTCTGCTCACTAAAATTAAGGGAGCCACCCATTAATCATAATGGAATTCTGTGAAAACTTTCCTCCCATGATATGAGTTAGCACTCTTTGATTACTTATTCTACCCTAAACATTAGAGTTCCTTTTCCAGTTGAAATGAAATCGTAGTACAAAAATTACATTGTAAATCTATAATAAACAAAGGAAAACATGATCCCAAGAAGATACTTTACATGTCACCCCTCTCATAGTCCATCATCAGAAAATAAAAAACAAAGATTTGCACTATTGAGTATTAAATGAGAGCTGTGGTAAAATATAAAAAAATTAACTATGATTAAAATAGTCACATGGTCAGTAAACACATGAATTTCATGTACCAAAAAATATGTGCCACCAAATGGAATTAGTAACAAAGCCACTTTAGAACCAATTATCACCAAATCACCACCTCTCTAGGTTACGCCGCTACTAGCTATTGCACTAGGAGTTGTTGAAATCACTATTGATATTCATAGATCATTAATGAAAGACACCTCTGAATGGATTTTAACCCTATTAAGAAGATCCATTAAAAATCTAGAATTAGAAATGATACTCCCTTTTATGTTGTCAATATATTCCTATCAGATGCTGATGGAATAAAATCTAATTTTGGGGAATACTTTGGAAGAATTATATTGATTTCAAGAAAATCATCTCTTCAATAATTAAAATCATTTCATGATAATATACATAATCATTCTCCAAATTTTTTTGTAACCTTTAACCATTTTTTTCTTCGATGTAATTTCCTAGAGAAAGTGTTATGTCTTGTCCCCAATACTCAACAACTTATCAAACCAATCCTCCACATTTTTAATATCTCCTTGTCAAATGGCCTATTCTCATAGCTCAAGATAGGTCAAATTGGAAAAAATTTCTTCCATCAAAATTTTACTTAAGTGGAGAAAACAAATAAAATTTTCACGTTTGGATTACAATGGTTAACTATATAACTTCTTGGTATAGAACGGGAAGAACTTTGGAGTAATTTCCTTTAGCTATATGAGTTACATAAACATCGACTTGTTCTTTCTTTTAGACTCATTCATATCAAACTACGAGTTAGTATTATCAATATACATGCAAATGGATGAGAGAATAAAAATAATCCTTTTAATTTGTTACATTTTATAAGGTTCAAGATGAGAAAGGATGAAAAATATTGAATGTGAGAGATATTGTGAATATAATATTGTTAATTAGTAAAAGAATCAGAATCAGAAGTTTTGTAATGAGGGCTCCCATGCTGCATGCCCTTTCTTTTCCTCAATAAAAAGAAAAGGGCAGCAGCTTGCAAAAGAATGTAGAAGGAAGCAAAGCCTGAGAAATACAGCTGGAACAGAAGCTGAAACACAGTGCTGAAACTCAGATGCTGGAACACAGATGCTGAAACACAGATGCTGGAACACAGAAGCTGAAACACAGTGCTGAAAGTGTTGAATCTTATGCTGAAACACGGTGTTGCAGCCGCTGAAATTAAGAGTTGTTTCTTATGCTGAAACACAGTGCTGGAACAGTTGCTGAAACACAGTTTGTTACATATGCTGAAACATAGTTTTGTCACATGCAGAAACACAGTTCTGTTAAAGATGCTGAAACACAGTGTTGGAATAGATGCTGAAACACAGTATTGGAAATTATGCTGTTAAAGATGCGGAAACACAGTGTTGGAAATTATGCTGAAACAGCGATGGTTCTTATGCTGAAACAGTGATGCAACACACTTTGTAACTGAAATTGTGGCTCTGCCACCCCTCTAATAAAAATTATAACCGTTTTCGTTAAAAAAAAATATAATATTGTTAATGCGAGAGAAAGCACATTTCCCTCCATTGAAATTGTGCCATCGATGTGATTCAATAGGTGATTTGAGGGTTAGATATGAACTCTAAAAACTCAAGATTGAGCTATCGTGCATTTCGTACCTATGTTGGATTGGTTTGATCTAGTTTCAAATAGTTGTTTGAACAACTAATATTTGGAATTGTTTTGAAAGGATGATGGATGAAAATTGTCCCCAATTTAGTATATACCTTTTGATCATATATAGTTCTTGGAAAGGGTCGAAATAGTGAAATAAGAGGATTTATATAACTGTTCAAAAGTATTCTAAAGAAGGGACAAGTTTGTTCAATACTTTGGATCACTGGCTACACAAAGACCATTTCATTTTTGTGGGTTAGTCTAGTGTATTATTCTTTCCTTGTGCCCATTCTACTTTAGGTGGATGGTTCATGGGTATAATCTTTGTGATTTCATGATATACTGATGAATTGGCCATTTCCTATATCAAAGGTTGAGATTTCCTAGTTGCCACAATTTCTACTTCTACTAATAGTTTAGCTTTGTGATTTCATGGTGTACTTATGAATTGACTAGTTTCTATATCAAAGGTTGTGATTTCCTAGTTGCCACAATTTCTACTCCTATTAATAGTTTAGCACATTCTCTACTGCTATTATGGGGTCCTAAAGTACAAAAGTATTTTATTTATTGGTGTCAATTAGGTGGACTATGGACATTCATTGATCTTCGTGGTGCTTTTGTTCTAATAGGTTTCATGTTATGTCAATTTCAACTTAGTTGATATATACAATTGCATTCTTTGCTTGAATTGTACTCTTATTGTTTTTTCACCTAGTTGTAAGAGTTATTTCCAATTTATCCTCTTCTTTAAAGTATTCACAATTGAAACCATTTCAAACCACTACTATTGTTTTTTCACCTAGGTGTAAGAGTTATTTTCTAATTTATCCTCTTCTTTAAAGTTTTCATAATTGAAACAAAAAAAATATTTGTTTAAAAATAATAAATCATAATAATAAACACAAATTAAGACAATATTAATATAACAATTTATTATATAACTAAAAAAAGTATTGAACAAAATATGATAACTATTACTAATAAACCTAAATAGTACTAATAAACCTAAATTGAAACAATATTAATATAACACTTTATTATGCAACTTTAAATAATATTAATGTAACAATTTATTATGCAAGCAAAGCCCATTGAAACAATATTAATGCCACAATTTATTATGCAACCTTAAAAACAATATTGTCAAGCAATTGTAGCTCACTAGGTTGGAGTGGGAAATACTCCCTACTTAGTTTTGAGTTTCATCTATGTCATATGTTACATCTTTTCAAACTTTTAATATTGATATTGATTTGTACTGAGTTTTTTAAATTAAAATTTTGAAAATTTATTTTAATGATAGTCAATATTTAAGTAACGGTAGAGAATACTCCCTACATATTCCCTACCTAGTTTAGAGTCACATCTATGCCACATACTGCATCTTTTAGAACATTTAATATTGATATTGATTTGTATTCCGTTTTTAAACTAAAATTTTGGAAAATTATTTTAATGATAGTCGATATTTAATTAACGAATTTCATTTAAATTTTATGTTGTGCGATATCAAAAAGATATCACGCATATTCACAAAATAAAATAGTAAAAACACAGTATCTCAAAAGAGCACCCAAAATAAAATATTGAAAAAAAGCACAGAATATCTGATTACAAGAATATCATTACTATTTGTGCTAACAGTAACTGAAATGAAATAGTGTATCTATGAACGTTTGTTATGATCTCACTATGTTTTAATCCCTTATTCTATCACTATGATACTCAATCCGAAAATAAAAACCAGGTTTCGAGGGCGCTCATGCTGATTAAGCTTAATATGTCAGGGATATGGTTCCACCAGCTCCCAGGATTTGTTGCTCAAGCTGCAATTGACCAGAAAAGCAGACAAAAGATTAATACGGTACCAACAAATTTATATATTATTTTTTGAGGAATTAGAGTGTAGAGTTTCGAATGGAAGAGGAGATTGAATATTGTAAATCACAGATTACTTCTAATAGAAGCTCCAGCTTGTCCATGAAAAGGTAATATTCCTGATTCAGTTCTTGTAGACACTGCAAGCAACTGCATTGACAAAGGAAATAAATAAATGCCTTTACTTAATTGGCTCTAGCTGCTATAAGGGCATATAAGATTTTAACAATTTGTTCAGAGATTGGAAGAATTTAAGATTTTAACAATTTGTTCAGAGATTGGAAGAATTTAAGATTTTAACAATTTAACAAGTTGGTGGCTTTGATAATCTACTCACTCGTTTCTTTTTTTTTCTTCACAGCACGATCGAAATACTATGCAGACATTCTTCACGCGCTGTGCCCCAACGCTGTTCATGCAAAAAATCATCATAAGATAATTAGTACCTGTACTGGTATCCTGCATCAGTAAACCAATGGAAATTGTCTCCACTATTCATTATTGTATTAACATTCTAATAAGTGTTAGTAAATAATTGAAGGCAATGCTCGTGATTTGGAGTCCAATCTTAAGATACCTTGAGCTGCTACCCTTGAAACGGTTCAGGCAGGACTCAAGATTTTTGTAGTCCACTGGTTCCTGATTGCTGCAAAGTCCTTGCAAGAAAACACTAAAAGCATTCAAAATTCTTTGAAATTAAGTCTAAAACATGATATCCGCACCAGGAGAGCGACGTGGGAGAGATTCATGTGTTTGTGTTTATTACTCCAAATATTAGTGAGGGAGTTCAAAGAATAAGTAAATATACATTGTATTTTGCAAAGTAGTCAGCAATTTCGATGATTCCTCAAAAAATAACGAAGTGACTTCTTTCACGAAATAAGGATTGCTTTCGTCCTGCAGCTGCTGAAGCTGAGTGAATTGCTCGTCCAGAAATCCCTGCAACGCAAATCCAAACGCTTCATTCAGGTCAGCTAGCAGATCATGTATACTTGGAGTAGAATATTCAGAGTAGAATTATCACTAGGTTTAAAACAGATCTGCAATTGAGGGTTAAAAACGCATCAGTTACTTCTTGAAAAAGAGCTGTGATAAAGTTAACATGTTGTTGGTGCAGCTCGGTAATTGCCATTATGCAGATTTCTTACTCAAACCCTTCCCCAGAGAGGGAACAGTATGAAATACTTCTTATTGAAGGGAAGATCCGTTGGATCAACAGTGTGCACAGTGTACTCACTTCTCTTACCCAAACCCTTCCCAGAGAGCAGAGAGGGAAGATCCGTTGGATCAACTTACAAAATTAAAAATTTAGTCGTTTAATTTTCAATTTTAAAAGTTTGAATTTAACTATTATAAATAAAAAATATATTAAACAAAAATTATATTTCAAAAGTTACTAACTTTATAATAGTCTTAAAAGTATTAATTAATAAAAATTATATTTCAAAATTTACCAACTTTAAGACTATTAAAAGTATTAATTAGATATTAGAAAAAAAAAATTAATATAAAATTAAAAAAATTCAACTTATATTTTATTATTATTTCATAAAAATAATCATACAAATTTTGTGAAAGAATATTAAAATGCAATATTTTTGTGAAAAAATATTAAAATGCAATATTTTTTTTTTAATTTGGAATATAAAGAGAAATATTTTAAAAATGATCTTTTCTATGTGGTTCACAAAAATGGAGAGAGAAAAAACATAGTGAAACTTATAAATAAATGGATATGTAAAAATCTTCTAATATGAATTGCTTAAGAAAGTAAGTTAGGAAATAGATTTCCTATAGAATGTGAGGTTTTTTTACAATATTCTTGATGTTTTCAATGTGGTTTACAAAATGGAGATAGACAAATATTCTGAAATTTAGAAGGAAATTAATATAGAAAAATCTTATAATATGAATTGCCTAAAAATTAAGAAAAGTAATTAGGTTTTTTACAATATTCTTGAGATTTATGTATAATAAATAGAATTTCTTAAAAATTAAGAAAAGTGATTAGAATTTTTACAATATTCTTGAGTTTTATGTAGAATGTGCTAAATAAACTTGTCAATACATCTTAAAAAATTTAAAATTGATTTTAATAAGGTTTATGACCATTGTTTAATCAATTAAATACTTGTTGGTATGGTGAAAACACTCTTCTTCAATAATTCTTACTTTGTGTCTATTAATATAGATTTAAAAAAAAAAATATTCTTCAACCACTTCAAAAGAGCATACGCTTCAATCCTTATTTTATTCTATGGGGAAGGAAACTCATCAAACTACTTTGTTAAATATTTTCTCATCTCTTCCCGTGCTTTATTCTTAAAGGAATAAAGGATTTGATGTTTGGGCATGTTTAATCACATTCTCTACTCCAACTTATTACTTGGAACTGAAATTGAATTAATATGGTTGAGGTGGCATTATAGGAGGGATGAAGATCAATTGGAACTGAAATTGAATTAATATGGTTGAGGCGGCATTACAGGAGGGATGAAGATCAATTTCTTTACTAAGTACTTTGTACATTATCCAAACAAAATGGTAGTTTGAGGATTATTTATATTAGATTTCAAGAAGTTGTTCTTTCGATCAAATAATCTATAAAAAACAATTTAATGACAAACTTTAAAATGTACCACTTAAACACAAATTGGTAGTGGGAACTTGGGAAGCACCAATGCATACTTGGAAGATATTTTATGTTCTATGATACTATTTCATATGTAATCTAGAGTATTTGTATTTTCCAAAATATGGAAGAATATAATAAAATACTTTTATATAGGTCCATTGAGATACATGGATCAAAAATTACAAAATTTTCATTTACATTTACATTTATAGTGTTTATGTTATTTATCTTAACAATGTCTCAAGCTACAATATATTGAATTTTTGGTGGTGTTCTCATACCTTGATATAATTGCATTTTTTTGTTGGAAAACTAAGAATGATATGTAAGCTACTCAAATATTCATGTTAAATTGAGGAAAAGGTATGATTACATACTCGTAGTCTTAAATTTTTCACTGTTTGCAAGGTAAGAATAAACGCTATTTTCTAAATAGATTTTTCCATATCTATGCTCCTAGGTGATAAGAGCTTCACCTCGATTGACACAATACTTTCTTTATTCATAGAAATTTTCTCTTAAAGGCAGTTTTTTTTGTGTGCAAGTAGTCATCAAATTGATCTTACATTAACAAAATCTCATTTTGTCATAGTTTCTTCCAACATTTTCTCTATTAGTGTAATTTGTACCAAGTTTCAAATGGATAATGATTCATTTATAATTTTTTCTTCTTCAATTTGTCATTTTTTAAATTTATTTCTTTCCATCACAATATCAATCAATCCCTTTCTTTTTAAATTCATTTCATCCCATCACAATACCAACCATTGTCTTGACATAATTAAAATACATACTACTAGTATCATTTTAAAAAAGATTTAGATATTATTTATCATTCACTTTGCAATTGAAAAATGGAACATAATATCATTTAAAAAAAGATTCAGATACTATTTATCATTCACTTTTGAATAAAAAAATGGAACATTCCACTTTATGATAGACTTAGATAGATATATTTTAAGAGAATTTTAAGAAAATGATTGATGTGATGGAAGTACCATGTCTTGAAAAATGTCGTATACTAGAATACCTTATTTATCTCTTATCTTCTATGGTATTAAGGAGTAGAAGTTGAGGCATATAAAGTCAATATCTATAAATGCATATAAATCCATTTGGATCTACAAACCATGAGAAATGTGTTTGTATCTTAACATCACATCCCTAATTTTTTTTTAATATAAGTTAGAATCTCTTTTTAAGATAACTTAGAATAAAAAGAGGAACCAGACGATTTGGATCTGCAATCCATGAGAAATATATTTGTATGCTAACATCACATCCCTCATCTCTTTTTCAGATAAGTTAGAATAAAAAGAAGAGGAAATACAATACCATCATTGACGATTTTACCTAGGTTTCCATAGGTTTCCATTTTTCAGGATCAGTCTTCCATTTTTCATGGATTTTATTTTTCTATTACTAACCTTTCAAAAACAGTCTTTAACTTTTGTTTTGAAATTTTTGTTGCTATAGAAAGTTCAAATTTTCTATGATTTATTATAAACATACAAACATTTTTTTTTATAAACATTTTTTCCATTATGACCATTTTGAAACAATTACCTTGGTACTAATTGGTAATGAATGGTCATAACCAATAAAGTAATAACTGATTAATTAACACTTAAATCCATAGACACTAACATGAAACCAAAGATCATGTAGTACTAATTGGTAATGAATGGTCATAACTAATAAAGTAATAACTGATTAATTAACACTTAAATCCATAGACACTAACATGAAGCCAAAGATCATGTTAAGACACAGGCACTCATAAAATTCATGAAATTAGATCATAATCCAAAGAAGTAGGCCATAAAGATTTGGTAATCTTTTCCAATAATGAAATTAATTTGTATGTTATTTGAAGAATTAAATACTGAATCGTGTGATCTGGTTTGAAAAATACTTCTTGAGTAATTTTTTATTACATTTCAAACTTAAAATCATTCCATCTAGCACTAGATGTGTCCTTCTATCAAAACACAGTACACAATTATCAAGACAAAATCTTGCCTACATGCCTTTCTATTATCTTCTAAGTGATTCTTAGTTTTTGTATTTTGAAAAAACAACAACATTACAAGCATAACATAAAATAAGAATGTTCATTGGATGTAGTTAGGGTGGTTGGTAGGAATGGTTTTACTCTCCCCACCCAGGTTCAATTTCTTGCAAGTGACATGAAATGCCCTTAAATGGGTCTATATTGAGTACCGTGAACCACATGTAAAATATTTCATTGGATGTCGCTTGGATCATATAACATAAAAGAAGAATGTCCATTGTATGTAGCTTGGATAGTTGGGAGGAATGTTCATTGGATGTAGCTTGGGTAGTTGGGAGGAATGGTTGTTACCCTCCCCACCGAGGTTCAATTCCTTGCAAGTGACTTGAGATACTCTTAAATAGGTATAAAAGTCCATTAGATGTAGCTTAAACGGTATAACATAAAAGAAAAATGTTCATTGAATTTAGCTTGGTGGTTGGGAGGAATGGTTGTTACCCTCCCCACCCAAATTCAATTCCCCCACCCAAATTCATTTAGTTGGAAGTTAGATATAATATACTCCTGTTCTTGACCCATAGAAAAAAAAAATTCCTTTTTAGTGATATCTCTTAATTCTGCTACGCAGCTATGTGATTGTTGACCCATAGAAAGAAAAATATTTTCTTCTGGTAATATCTCTTAATCCTCCTACGAAGCTATGTGTGAAAGCATAAATATGTTGAGAGTGATTTTTCCTTATGCGAACTTATATCTCTGTCCGCGAGGAAGGAATTTCATTCATTCTGATTTGCCATGCCATGCTCATTATCCGCGTACACTGTTCCCATCGGGAAAAGGAAGATAGAAATCACCCAAAGATCGCCACATACTTCTTCCTCCACAGCTTTTGCGTATAATAAATCAAAATCTGTGGGACCGAGGGTTACATCACAATTATGCAGTGCGGAGATAAAGATTCAGTCAAATGCAATGCATTGTTTTCGGAGTTTTGGTGGAAGCCATAGTTCCATTTGGATTCTAGGGTTTAGTTCATGATTTCATGATATAAGTTGCGTTTTGGTGGAAAATTGAAATCATACATCCATTTCAATTAAGGTTTAGTTCATGGCTCCATGTCACTTCAAATAGTTAGTTTTCATGGGGTTTTCAATAGACCGAAACCTTTGATAGGAAAGTTCTACAAAATTTTATTAATTGGTTGTGTGGTCAACAATCTTAAATATATATACATATTTTCATATACATTTGTTAAATAATGCAAAATAGGACTAGGGTTAACATACATAAGAGGTTGCAAAATGCAACATAAGGCTACAATCAACAGTATGAGGATAGACAAAATTAACTCTCACTATTTTGGTGGTACCTGTGTGGAGTATACATTCATCTGATTTAAATTAAATATAAATTTGGGATCATTTTAAAAATATTTATATGTTGTCTAAGAAATAATATAAATATATCTAATGAATAATAGAAATATTAGTCTATTGAAAATGATTTACAAGAAAATATATAACACTTCTTTTCAAAATTATTAAAGTTAAACTTATTTAATATCTTCAAAAATTAAAAACACTAAATATATATTCTTATTAAGTATATATTCTTATTAAGTATAAACTATAAATAAATTATATTTTATATAATAATGATAATATGATGATGATGATGATTAATGCCCACTAAGACATAATTGCTCTATCGGACCTTAAGACGGTAAGTGATTACTTCTGATTCTTTAGAATTTTGTTTCTGTGCTGGAAAAGCATTAAGAGAAGCTTTCCAAGATCACCATAATTTTGTTGAGTTAAGAGGTTAGAAAGGTTGGTAGTGTGATCAATATTTTGAAAATGAGATCTAATATGGGTATAGGCTGGAAAATCTAAGAGAAAATGTTTTTCATCTTCAACCTTCTTAGTGTCACGAAGGTGACACACTCTTTCATCCCATGGCATTTTAGGAATTGACCAATGCCCAGTTTCACTATGGAGCTCGTGAGAATTTGTTCTTATCTTAGCAATGCTTATTTTTTTGTTTGCACTTGGCAAAACAAATAGATAATTTTGATCTTCTAGATTAGGGTTGATTACATCTTTATAATACCTTAAATTTCTTTTTTCCTCTAACTCTTTATCACACCATATTTTTTCCTTAAATTTTGATTTGACATTTTTTTAAATAGTATCTTTATTCTACAAAATGGTTTCTTCCATGATTCCCCAATAGTTTATCCAAGACCAGACATCTTTATGCCATCCAAGGGGTTGGATCCAATGGTGGAAAGCGAGGAGTTTTTCACCATTAGGCAAGGTTCAATTCTCGTGCCCCTTGAGGGAGTACGAGAACCATGAATGTACTTAACAGTACCATAACTTTATTTTTGCAAAACCAAGTTACAGTTTTTGAATTCCTTGAAAGCATATCTAGAAGTCATCATGGTCTAAGTCATATATTCTCCATTAATGTCCTTTTAATAATATGGATACAATAATTCCAAAATAAAATAAAAACAAATGTTGAAAATAACAAAAAAACTATATGAAAACATCTAAATGAAGGGTTGTGCTCCTATGCAAAATTTGTTAGCCAAGAACAACTCAAATGAGCTATAATGAAGGTGTGTAAAATGGAGGATGGTAATACTTTGATACCACACCCACTATGTAATGAACCTAGAAATTCTCATAATTTTTTTTTTTTTTTTTTCTCTGGTAATGTACTTCCTATTCGATTTCGTTTGACCCACTCGTGAGCCATATACTTACACTTTGTTTTATTTGCATGACCTTATAACATGCTGGCTTAACACACCTGGCTTGAGTAAAAACTAGTGGCTTAATGCCTTTCACAAAATTCGAAAAGCAATTAAGTCCAAAACTTACTTTATATAAGGTTTATTATAGTGCATGTACTTCATTATAAGGTTTATTATAGTGCGCGCCCTGTCTATACTCAAGGATGATAATTCAGTCCCTTTGTGTTTATTAAAAATGTACTATGCGCATAGAGCTATGTCTTGGATTTATCAAGGGTCAAGCGCTACCTAACTATGTCAACGTCAGTTTTTAAGTCGTGACCGGTAAGGTCTTTAATGTGGTTAATAACTATATTAGAAAGGTTATCCAAGCGATTTCCTTTGGTGGTTCTATTTCATTATGTTACAACTCGTCCCTCCCATAACCAACCGAACACGATTCTATCCACACCAATCTCCACACATCGGAATCTAACTAACTCTCTTCTGCTGGCCAGAGTAACGAAACGATAATTTTCGGGGTTGGTATTCGACTGGTTCTTTGGATGGTCATAGTTTTTGGTTTACTTCGTATCTCCTGAATTTAAGGTGGCGGATGTGCCTGTCAGGAGGTGTTTAAGACTCTACCAGGGATTTTAATTAAGGGTCCTACAATCCGCAGTCTTGAAGTCTCTTCCTCCGACTCCTTCCAATCTGGATACGCCAGCTTTCCCTAGAGCAAGGTCTTGTACGTTACAAGTTGTAAATAATGATGATTGTGCCTCTTAGGTTTTCATTTCTCCCTTTCTCTTTCGTAGGGAAGGCTTTGCAACTTTCACAGGAAGAAACTACCACCTCCGTGAGCAACCCTTGCTCTAGTTGACGGTAATGCCTAGTAATTTTCTCTAAGGGACTTTCGTAATCTGGGATTCGAACAGAGTTTAATGTTTTGGTTGAAGATGGGAAGGAAAGAGTTGTTTCCTGTTTACTTCACTATGGTTTATAGACTTTCCTTTCCCTCATAGAGTCTACGCATTTTTTTTTTCTTTTGTTTCCGTAGTGATAGTAAAAGGTTTTTCTTACTGTAATACTTGGGTCGCAGACCCTCTACTACTGGGAACTATACATAAAGTTTGTTGTGTGTGTGTCTCGTGGGATTTCCCCGGTTTAATCCTTGACTAACCTATACTTAGAAACTGTAACTGGGATGATTCAGAGTAGTATTCCTCGATGAAGTTAGGTTACTCTTGAATATTAATATGATGTCATTCCTTGCCTTCCTTGCCTTGTTCATTGAGGTTTTTTCCTTTCAAATGATTTCTTGTTTGAAATTTTCGCAGTGCAATTTTTATTTTGTCAAGGAAAGGAATATTTTTCATTCAATTTTTCTATGTACTGATGGTGGGGCTCTTACTGTTGTGAGGGTACCCACTAGGAGCTTCCAGACTCTTCTCCCCTCCATTTGGGTTGATTACGAAGTATGGAAACAGGAGGGTGTGGCGTTTCGGCCCTGAGTTAAGTATTCGATCGGCTACGGTCATCATTGTTTCCTTCTTGAGTTTATAGAACAAGGTTATTCCTCTGTAAGTTTTCTAATGTATTATCATGTTGGCCGAATGCAAGTGTGCCCCTTCCCAGCTTGGGTTCCAACCTCTACTCAATCTAGCAAAGGTACTTGGGTTCCAAATAATAAACCCCTTCCTCTTGTTGAGATTGGGTACTCTCGAATTCTATTCATAGTTTGTTCTTTCCAAAGTTAAGAGGTCCTCTATTCAAGCACTGATTCTCTATATCTGATCACTGAGGGTTTAAACACATTTTGTTTAACCAAGTTCCTCCTTAAATGTAACATGAAGTGAAAAATTCTTGTTTCTTTTATTAAAAGGATTGTTTACTCCTAGCTAAATTGTTTTCTAGAGGTCTCGCCAATTTCAACTCTGCGCATTCATATGCGTTGTTTTTTCTTGTATAATGGATCTTGTTTACAGTTTGAAACAATCATATGGCCATAGTCGTTTTATTCATCCATTGATGCATACATATATTTGACTCTATTGAAATATATACATACGTATACATTTAGCCATGCTTCGCTCATTCATCCCTGTTAATGTTTAAAACATATATATATATATATATATATATATATATATATATATATATATATATATATATGCATGGTTCAAATTTGATTTATAATAGCGTTGTGCATTCCATCTACTCTGTTAAAGTTCGAAACGCATATACTGGTTCTATTTCAAGTTTGATGTATGTGAATAGACACATACAATAGCTCTGTTTGACTATTCAATTATGTTCATATTTGATGTATATATATAAACATATAGACGCATATAAAAGCGTTGTGCATTCCTTCCACTCTGTTAAAGTTCGAAATGCAAATAATGGTTATGTTTCAAGTTTGATGTATGTAATTAGACGCAAACAATAGCTCTGTTTGGCTATTCGATTATGTTCATATTTGACACATATATATATATATATATATATATATATATATATATATATATATATAAACATATAGATGCATACAATAGCTCTGTGTAATCCTTCTACTCTATTACAGTTTGATATAAATCTATAGACGTGTACAATGACTCTGTTCGCTCATTAATACCTAAAAAAAAAACAACTAATTCTGAAAAATAATTTTGTATTTAAATCCTATAGATTACTCACTGAATTTTCGAATAGCCTTTGTCTGGGATCTTGCATGTATACCAGCGTTAAGAACCTCATTAACATTAACCAATTTCATTCCACAGGGGGGTAGAATACTGAATATTTAAGTACAGAAAATATTTACAATAGTTACACAATCATTCAAACAGCTACCAGAACTCTCTTCTGTATAATGATAACACAAACAATAATTTCAATATAACAAAAAAACATCCTTCATACAGATCGAGTTTACGGTACATATCTGAACTAAACTTGTAGAGAAAACAGAGGGAATAGCCATGTTACTCCCAACTATAGAACTGAGTAGCCACGACTACTTGCTCGATTCACCCCCTAGCCTGACCATGAGTCCATATTGGAAATCCCTCTACAACACTGTCCTTCAATGCAGTCACCTTTCACCTTGCCTCACACCCTCCCAGTGTTCATAACAACAAGTGAAAAACAAAATAGACTCTTCGCCAACATACTCAACAACATCCTGCCTCCTCGCATATGCCTATTTGTAACTTGCCTAGGTCTTTTCCCTTCCTTGGGAATTTTCACAGCTTCCTAAATCCCTGATTTTCATGGGCTGCCAATTGCCAAATCACTAATTTTCCACCTGTAAAACTCAGCCCAGGGGTAGTTCCAACATGTTCCCCACTCATGGAGTCATGGTCAGCTACTTGTAACATGGTTGTTCCATTTGTCTTCATGCAATAAATATAAAATATTCTATTTTTTAACAAGTGTCATTGTCCAATATCTAGTTGGGACAAATCAGATCTCTTCCCAATAGTCAAAATCATTTATTACAATCATAAAATTTGAAATTCAAAATTGCCATAAATGGCAAAAATTTTCCAATTTTCAATTTATTAAAAACGGAAATAAATTTACAGCAATTTAAATTCTAAAAATAATTTTTATTTTCTTTATTTGTTGGGGATGTCACATCCTTTCCCCCTTAAATAAAACACTGTCCTTAGTGTTCGTTCCTTTACTAGAACATGATTGGATGAGGTTTCTGCAATTCTCCTTCCAACTCCCAAGTGGCCTCCTCGGGACTAAAGTGCTTCCATTGCACCTTTACTTGAGCGACGACTCTGTTCTGAAGTGTTATTTCTCTCTGGTCCAAAATGCACAGGGGTTCCACCTAGAACTCGCCTTCGATTTCCACCTGCACCAAGTTCCAATCAATGATATGAGTAGGGTCATGAATATATTTTTTCAACAATGAAACATGAAATGCATTATGAATTCTTAGATTAGCTGGAAGTCCAATTTGGTATGCTACGGGTCCAATTTGAGCTAGTATATCGAAGGGCCCACAGAACCTGGGTGCCAGTTTGGCACAATTTCCAATCTTTAATGAGATTTTCTGGGCTTTGACCTTCAAATATACATGGTCTCCCACTTGAAACTCTAAGTGTCTTCTTTTCAGATCTGCATAGCTCTTTTGTCTATCCTGTGCTTCCTTCAAGTTTCATTGTACCTTTCTCACTACGTTCTCCATATCTTGGAGCATTTCTGGTCCAACCATGAGTCTGTTAGCTGGGTTATCCCAACTAATTGGAGTTGTACACCTTTTGTCATACAATACCTCGAAAGGGCTCAACTTTGCTGAAGTTTGATACCCATTGTTATATGTGAATTCTACAAAGTGTATATAATCCTCCCACTTGTTTGGTTTTGTTCTTACGTACATGTGGAGCATATCCTCTATAATTTGGTTTGTTCTCTCGGTTTGTCCATCCGTTTGTGGATGATAACTTGTACTTAAATTTAAGTTGGTATTGAGCCCTGCAAACAATTCCTTCTAAAAAGCGGATGTGAATTTTACGTCTCTATCTGAAATCACCATTTTAGGAATGCCATGCAGTCTAAAGATTTCTTTCATGAATATTTCAGCAATGTTTATAGCTTTAAAAGTAGACCTTATAGGAATAAAGTGTGTATAATTACTGATTTTATCGATTACCACCATGATGGAGTTAGTATGTTTCTGATTTTTAGGTAAACCTGTTATAAAGTCAAGTGATATAGTCTCCCATTTCCATTCTGGTACCGGTAATGGCTGTAAGAGGTCGACTGGATGCTAGTGTTTGGCCTTAACCTGCTGACAATATTTGCACCTAGCCAATTATTCTGCTATTTCACCCTTCATATTAGGCCAATAGAATAGTTTCCTAAGTGTTGTTATCGTTTTTTGGTAACTTGGGTGGCCAGAATATGACTTCTTATGCACTTCGTCCAAGATTGTTAACTTTAACCCTGCTGAGTCTGGTATGTAAAGTATGTTCTTAAATCGTAGCAGTCCCTTCTCGTCGACACTTAGATCTGAATTATCCGAGTTCGCGGTAATATTTGAAAATTCTTCCATCATTTTGGTATAGTTTTCATCATCAATACCTGTCATCCTTATTCTTTCTTCCAGATCGCTTTGTGCACTTCTCATGTTAATCTCAAATAACCCATGGATTCTTCTACTTAATGCGTTTGCTACTTTGTTTTCCTTGCCCTTGATATGTCTAACTTCGAAGTCGAATTCTCTTAAGAAGGCTAACCACCTTGCTTGCCTTGCATTAATATCTGGTTGGTTAAACAGGTATTTCACCCCGTTGTTGTCCGTTAATAATAGGAATCTTCTGCCCATTATGTAATGTCGCCACATCTTTAAGGCATGTATTACTGCTGCCAATTCTAAATCATGGGTGACGTAATTTTGCTCGTGCTCTTTTAATTTCTGGGACTCATAAAAAATAACATGTCCTTCCTGAGTTAGGACACCACCTATCCCTTCTTTACTTGCATCGACACATACCGTGAAGTCTTTATCTGGGTCTGCTACTTTTAATATGGGTGTCGTTGTCAATAATTCCTTTAGTTTCTTGAAGCTGTCTTGACATTTCTCTGAACAGTTAAACCTGGTTCCTTTCTTCTGTAATGATGTGATAGGGTAGGCTATCTTGGAAAATCCTTCTATAAACCTGCGGTAGTATCCGGTGATTCCCATGAACGACCGTATATCTGCTACATCTTTAGGTATAGGCCATTCCATAATGGCTTTCATCTTTTCCAGGTCTACGACAATGCCCTCTGCTGAAATTACATGCCCAAGGTATTGTATTTTCTTCTGATAGAAGTCACATTTGTCAAAGTTGGCGTATAGTTTTTGCTTCCTTAACGTTTGCAGAACTATTCTTAAGTGTTCCTCATGTTCCTCCTATGTCTTTGAATAGACTGGCATATCGTCGATGAATACCACCATGAACTTGTCCAAGTACTTACTGAAAATACTGTTCATTAGGCACATAAACGTGGTTGGGGTGTTAGTGAGTCCAAAAGGTATGACTACAAACACATAGTGCCCATATCTTGTCCGAAAATATGTTTTGTTTATGTCCTCGTCCTTTATCTGAACTTGATGATATCCAGATCATAAATACAATTTTGAAAAGATCTCCCCCCCCCCTACTTGATCGAACAGATCATTTATCCTTGGTAAGGGGTATTTATTCTTAATAGTCATTTTATTCAGTTGTGTATAATCGATACATAATCTTAGAGTACCGTTCTTCTTTTTCACAAAGAGGACCGGTGCTCCCTAAGGTGAGACACTTGGCTTGATATACTCTTTGTCCAACAATTCCTGTAATTGTATTTTTAATTTGGTTAGCTCTGGGAGACTCATCAAGTAAGGCACCTTTGAGATAGGGGTAGAACTGGGTAACAGATCTATGGAGAAATATATTTCCCTTCTAGGGGGTAATTCTGGTATCTCTTCCACAAACATGTCTCTGAAATCTTGTAGGATAGCAAAGTCTTCCAACTTTGGCTTATCCTTGTTTTCTGCCAGGCTCGTCACTTGGATGGCATAAACTTGACATCCTTTTCTCACACATCTCTTTAGTTGCATCGATGATATTTGTCTGACTGATATCGGTTTTGGTATACCTTGGGTTGTCCTAGTGGTGCTAGAATCATCCTTATAGCTAAGTATCTTTGTATAATAATTTAATATTTCTTTGTGTCATTACAACTAGTGCATCCCAATAATCATATCGTAAGATCCTAGTGGTAGGATGTTCGGATCGGTCCTTATAGTTTGACCATCTAGGTTGAACTCAAAACCTGGAATATAGTCAATTACTTTCCCTTTTGCACCTGTTGCTAGTTGCACGAGCCATGATTTTGCGTTCTTCAGTCTCTTAAGTTTATTTGACTCTACCACCTTCGGAGTAACATAACTCAATGTTGCCCCGGGGTTAATTAAAATAGAAATTTGAGTGTCATGGATTTTACCTTCGACTTCTACCACTGAGGACTGGTGGTCAACTTGTCGTCCATCAATGGCCACATTTATCTGATGTAGGCTCCTGCCTATGTCTCCCATGGTTGAGGCTTCTTGCAATTTATGAATGACAGGTTTGTTTGTTGAACTCAAACGGGGGTAGTTTCTCCTGAGATGAGGCTCTCCACATTCCCAACACTTTAATGGCTCGTGGGAACTATCCTCAAACCTCTTCATTCCCAAGTTTGTCGGTTTTCCACTGCCTTGAGTGTTTGGAGGATTGGAGTGAAAATCCTTTCTCGGAAAACTCTTTGTGGTACTCCAATAAGGAGTTGGCTGGTACCCCTTCTTCCGCGGGTTCATTCGATCTTGTTTCTTATCCTTCCAGGTCTTGGGAAACTCTACCCACTGTTTGTTCTGGTCATAGCACATTCGTTATTTTCTGAATACTTCACTTAAGGATTTGGGGTTGTCAAACTCAATTATGTCCTTGTAGGATTGTGGTAGACAGCTTAGAAATCACTAAATTTTTACTTTATCCTCCCGGATGTATCGTACAAATCTTAGCAAATCCAAAAATTTGTTTATAAGGTCCTCCATTGTCATCTGTCCGAGTCGTAACTCATAAAATTCCTTTGTCTTCCTTTCATAATAATTTTCAGAAAGGTATTTCTTCTTGAAATACTTCTTAAAGTCAGACCATTCCAACTGTTTCTCCTTTAGGCCCTCGGCCAACTTCATATCTTGCCACCAAATACTGGCCTTCCCTTTCAGATTGTAGATGGCCATCCTGACCTTCATGTTGCTAGAATAGTTGTAGATTTGGAAATACTTTTTGATGTCCAATAGCCATGCCTCTACTTCTTCTCCTGTCCTGGATTCCCCATCAAAGATAGCGGGTTTAATTTTTTTAAATTCTCCTTCAAGGTGGTCCACTTGTTTTCTTTTTCTGTCAGTTTTTGTTTCATCCTCAACTGGCGATGTTCCTTCAGACGAACTGTCTCCTTTTTTTGTTTCTGGCCCTAAGTTCTTAGAGGCTCTTTTGCTGACTTCTTCACCATTATTGTTGTCTTTTGGGCTTTTCTTGGTCACTATACTACGTAACAGGACTTCGTTTATCTCCTGTTGTTCTTGTTGTGCCTTCTTCAATTTGTCATTGTCGACTTTTAAGATCTATAGTTCAACGATCAAGTTCCTCATTGTTTCCAATACTTCTGTGGGTGAGCTTCCATCACTATTCTGCCTTGTATCTCCAGGAGGTGCTTGCTGTGGATTTTCTTCCATCCTGTTTTTAGCATTGTCTCGAGCTGCCATACTTATTCACCAAATAGAGAAAGCCTTTTGTTTGTAACCATACAATTTATTAGTTTTTTTTTGGGAAGATGTAAAAAAAACAATTATGTATTAAGTGCTACAGTGGCCCTGTTCAGGCCCAGTGTTGTAACTTTTGCTGTGATACCATATGTAATGAACGTAGAAATTCTCATAATTTATTTTTTCTATGGTAATGTACTTGCTATTCGATTTCGTTTGACCCACTCGTGAGCCAGATACTTACACTTTGTTTTATTTGTATGACCTTATAACATACTAGCTTAACACACCTGGCTTAAGTAAAAACCCTTGGCTTAATGTCTTTCACAAAATTCGAAAAGCAATTATGTCCAAAACTTACTTCACTTTAAGGTTTATTATAGTGCACGCACTTCATTATAAGGTTTATTATAGTGCACGCCCTGTCTATACTCAAGGATGAGAATTCAGTCCCTTTGTATTTATTAAAAACGCACTGTGCACATAGAGCTATGTCTCGGATTTATCAAGGCTCAAGCACTACCTAACTATGTCAATGCCAGTTTTTAAGTCGTGACTGGTAAGGTCTTTAATGTGGTTAATAACTATATCAGAAATGTTTTCCAAGCGATTTCCTTTGGTGGTTCTATTTCGTTATGTTACATCTCGTCCCTCCCATAACCAACCAAACACGATTTTGTCCACACCAATCTCCACACATCCGAATCTAATTAACTCTCTTCCGCTGGCCAGAGTAACAAAACAATA
Organism: Picea engelmannii; assembly: GCA_009831015.1. Classification (NCBI taxonomy): domain Eukaryota; kingdom Viridiplantae; phylum Streptophyta; class Pinopsida; order Pinales; family Pinaceae; genus Picea; species Picea engelmannii. The sequence continues at coordinate 535,341 of ML790296.1, read as the reverse complement.
ATTTTTGGGGTTGGTATTCGATTGGTTCTTTGGACGGTCATAGTTTTTGGTTTACTTCGTATCTCCTGCATTTAAGGTGGTTGATGTGTCTGTGAGGAGGTGTTTAAGACTCTGCCAAGGATTTTAATTAAGGTTCCTACAATCCCTAGTCCCAAAGTCTCTTCCTCTGACTCCTTCCAATCTCGATATGCCAGCTTGCCCTAGAGCAAGGTCTTGTACGTTACAAGCTATAAAGAATGATGATCGTGCCTCTTAGGTTTTCATTTCTGTAACATCCCGCTCTGGCGCACTTACCTAACTTATTCTTTGAGGACACTTGCTCGCAAGTGATCTGGATTTATATGATAAAACTTTTCTTTCATTATGATGCATTGGGTTATATGACAGGATGTTTTTACTACCTTGGTGTAGACAGGTGCTGCTGACTCAGTTTATTTGAGTGTGTAGGGTGTCAGACCTGGAGGATGCAGAGGCATCGGTGGAACTCCCTTGGACTCCGGATTGAGTCAGGGAGTGGGGTATTTGAGTTGTTTCATTTCTGATGATATTGTTTCATTTTGATGATGTACTATTGATTATATGATATGT
>ML790296.1:486014-514436 GCA_009831015.1 Picea engelmannii | reverse complement strand
CCAGATCTACTCGCTGCTTATCCTAAAGCATAACCACGTCTTGGATTAATTTAACGTCTTGTTTCCATATCTAATGGTCACTACAGACTCTGAGATCCTCCGACAAAATCTCTTCCGTTCATCGGGGTTTTGGCACTCGTGATGTGCCAACAATTTGGTTCAACGATCCTCGAATTTCGATACGCTCCTCTGCTACCTTAGCCTCCCGGGCTAAGTCTTTAATCCACGTGACCTCTATCTCACAAGACCACAACCTTGTCCCTCCTTGGGGTTTTGGGGTTTTCAATGCCAAAGTGCATATGTCCACGGAATTCTCGATTCCTCGAATCCCGACTCTCCGGTTTATTGACAGCTGGCCCCTCACAGTCCCACTATCCTCCTTCTCCGGTGTGCAGACAACTGGCCCCCACTCATCGGGATTTCATGTTTCATGATTCCAAAGTGCACCGATAACTGTTCACCGAGATCTCTGATATCCCTATGAGCCAAACTCTGATGGCAGCCTCCTCGTCGGGACTTTCCCCGATGACCTGGATCTCTGCCATGCGTCCCCACAAACGAGCGGCTCTGATCTCGTCGGGATTTTGAGACTCGTGATGTCCCAACTCCTTCAACCTCAGGAACTCTGATTTCCCGATGCCAAACATCCTGACTCTCTGTGGATTTATGACACGCGTCCCAAACGGATGGACGGTCCAGATGAACTCTCAGGGTTCGCGATTTATAGCGTCTCGATTCCCTCAACCTCAAGATCTCCGATATGTCGATGGCCAATATCTTGACTCTCTCCGGATCTCTGACACCTATCCTAAAGGGATGGACGGTCCATATGAACTCTCGGTCTTCATCAAACGCCAACCCAAAAGGCACTTACCTGTCTGATCCGACGGCTGACGGGGAATTGGACCCAGATCTAACGGTCTAGATCCGTTCTTTCTGCGCACACTCTAGAGACTAACCTCTGAGCATCTTAACCCGATCCAACGGCCGATGGTATCTCTGATGAGATCCAACGGCTTAGATTGTCCCACCTTGTGCATTCCTCCACTACCTCGTGGATGTGGAAAGATCCATGGTCCAAATGTTCTCCTGGGTTGTGGGGTCTATGATCCCGATTTCCTCGCTATTCACAATGATAGAGGGAAAAGGAGCAAGGTATATAACTCTCCTACTACTTCCGTCGATCTGATGGTCGTGAATGACCAGGGGTCTTCTGACAGGATTTCATCCATCGATTCGTTACTGATCCCTATGCTGCTACTTTGAAATATTAAGAGGGTAATTCCTCTTCGTACAGGGTTATTAAGACTTGCACGTTCGAGTCGTTTTTCTGGGTTCTTGGTGAACCTTTCTAAGAAGGGAATCTCTGTGAAGAGATCTAATCCAGGGAATTCCTGGAAACCGACAAAGGGAAACAAAATCCCGAGGAGGGACTGGAAGTCTGACTTGGTTCAGGTCATGCATAATCAAATCCATTTATCAACATAAATCATGCATGGTTTCCTCTATTATAAGAATATATCTATTCATTCTTATTAAACACTGCATCGACATTCTAACACTAAAATCATTTACAATTTCACAGTTCTATGCGCATATATATATAGATATACCAGTCTATGAATTTCAAGATGCAATATATATAAAACACTTATAAGAAATGACACTAGAAGTATGGGCAATTGCTGAGAGGGGTGCTCATTTACACCCAACCATAGGCTCAACGAATCCCAACGGATTTACCACCAGCCACCCCCGAGCTGAGACCACGATGCTCTGAGACTGCATCTCTCTGTTTGCCAGTGACCAGGAGTGAAGGTTGCAATCCTTCCTCTTTGCTATCACTCACTCTGCGTAATGCCAGAGTTCCCCTCGCATCTTCCCTTTAAATCGCCTCTGCCTTACGCCTTATCCTCTCGCGAGGTTGCCTGTGGCGCGATTACCCTCACACTGATCAGGCCTGACGGCTCTAAAGATGGGTGGTTCACCATTCCATCCCTCATCAAGCCATCCGCCTACCATCCTGCGAGGCATTGAATTGCAGGGCCAACGAGCCGCTTTTGGTTCTCCGGGCCAGTGGAGTCCAAATACAATATTTAATTCTCGGTGGAAGTTAACGTCACCCTTTCAGGTGCCCTCTACCGCCATCGTGGTCTCTTTTTCTACATGTCCCCTCATCAGCAGTGATGCAATAAATTCAGAATGTTATTCACATTCATTGACCTCTTTCTCAAGGTCCATTTACATCACATATTCACATTTATGAGTTTGCCATAGTTCTTGGCCAGTCCAGTTATATTTACAAGTTGGGGGAAACATGGTGTTACACTCACATCCTGAAAATCACATGTGTCTCATATCTTGCAAAACCTACCTCTCCCGCATCCTCCATCTCATTCCTTATCCTAAGTTTTCTTTCCCTTCCCCACCTTTCTCACAACTCCAAATATACACTCCAATATATGAAACCTTGTAAGATAAGTCTCTAACATCCTTAAAAACATATTTCTCCTACATCTCACAAGCTCTACCTTTCTCTCATTATCCATCTCATTCCTTAGCCTAATCTTTATTCCCCATCCCTCCTGTTGGAGCCGCCCTTGTTTTTCACCTCGCGCAAGTTTTCAATTTTTTTGATACTTGAGATCTAAAGTTTGTTTTTCGTTTCCTTCTGAAAAAAAAAACTCTGAAACCTTGTCACCTGGATAGCAACGCTTTTTCACTTTCAAAAAAGGATCCATTTTTCGCAAGTATGTTTTCTCTTTTGTTTTATTTCGGGATATCGCAAGTCGGAAACTTTAAATCCTTGAGTTCATACGTCTCAAGTCACGAAATGACGAAGTTGTTTTTATTTTTCCGCCCGAAGCACTAACTAGGGTAAAAACATTTAACTTTTGGTTTGACGTTGTCGGGGTTTCGCGCCTCGGTGCTATCTTTTCGAAAATCATGAAGTCTGAAACTACGACTCAGGAAACCATGATGCGATTATAGTATGATTAATTAGTCACCTAATCCAAGTTCTCTTAACCCCAATTAAGTCTTAAGTGTCAATTTCTCGCAGTTTCGTAACTCGACATACTAATCCCCCAAAATTTTATCTTCGAAATTCCGAGTCACGATACCGCGAGTAAAATGATTAGGAAATTAATCATGCTTTAAATCACGATTATCTCTTAAATCAAAATCGGTACTCGCAGTTTCGCAAATTGAAAACTTAAAATGTTAAAGGGAAATCCTCGATGCAGCGAAAAGCGAGAAAGATCTTTAACGTTGCTATATTTTGAATAATTTAAATCATAACGAGATAGGTCCCACGCATCGAGACTTGCACATTTCCCGAGGAAACTTTTTGCTTTTCATACTCCGGTTGACTGGCAAGCTGCCAAAAATTGATGACATTAATAGATGATTAGGGTAAATCTACGAATAAAGTAGATCGGATTTTTACGCAATCAATGTGTTGTTAATTGCGATTGGACAGACTTATTATGGAGATTACAGAAGTTTCAAATATATACGGGAGCCTCATTTTGTTATAATGAAAACTTTTTTTCATAAGCAAGCATAGCTCATCATTTTCGAATTTGGATTGACTTCTGCATGTATACGCAGGTTTATCACAGAAGAGCGAAAAAGCAAGTAGCAGTCATGGCTCTGCGGAGATCGACGAAGGCAAATGTCGAAGTTACAAGCCAGAGTTCAGACAATGTCTCCGACACTTCACCCCGAAGTGTAGAATCGATTCCCGACTGGTCGTATGTGTTCAATGCTCTGCAGGCATAATTAGTTGATTACTCAGATGATTTTGACGACAACGAAAGAGACGATTTACACACTAAGTATAAGATAGTTGTCCAGTCAGGGATGGACAGAATAGAAACCAAGCCCCGGTTGCTTCGTTACTATGACATGATCCGCTGGGCTTTGGATCATGTGGACCTGCCTACCAGAACAATTATGAATAGTCAGCGAGTGACTATCGGAACTTTCCGGCCCGAGCATTTACAAAGCATGTATAAGCTGCCCTCCATGTCTGAATATACATATGGTGCGGATTTCTTGGAAGAATTCAAAAAGAAGGAGTGCATAGAATATGACAAAACTATGCCAGGTTTGATAAAGGATTGGGTTTCGCGCTCCACGACATTTAGAGCGAATGAAAAGGGTGTGTATTCAATTTCTTCGCTAGAGCCACAATACAAGTATGTGTCCATGATGACATGTCGTCTGTTCGGGCGAGAAGATACCTCGCATTTCTATGTTTCTTGGGTGCCTCTCATATTTCAGGTCGTTGAAGGTTGCTCTTTCAATTGGGCGAAGATGCTCTCAGATATCTTGGCCAACAGGATCATAGAGTATCGGGAGAAAAAGGCAGGTGGGAAACCCTCAGCGTTTTACATGTCGACATATATCATGGATGAAATATGTTCCATGACGCCTTTCCCCTTGATGAATTGGGCTTGGACTCCAACCCAAGAAAAACTAGTGCACGAATATCATGATACATTATGGGAAAATAAAGCTGGAAAGTTCCCAAATGAGATTTTCAATTGGGTGATGGTGCCCCTGCACATCAATATTTTTGGTCACTCGCCACCTCGCATATCGGATAGCATTTCAACAGGTTTGAGTGGAATCGCAGATTGGTATGTTGAAGCAGAGTTCTCATACATCAGAGTTTTTGGGGCTTTTGTTCCCCCTCATGCGCTACCTTTGTTCATTCCCGATAAAATAGATTGTCGTGAAGTTGCATGGCAAAGAGTAATCGGGGGCGTAAGCAAGGAGCTCAAGGGATATTCAAAGAAGGTATGACCTTCTTTTCCCATTCGAATGAATTCATTTTCTTTATTAGATTTTGGGCATGCCAAAGCCGAGGCTACAGCACTCGAGGACCTAAAGTTGGCCTCCATTGAGATTAAAAAACATGATCCACAGAAAGTCGTAAGCAATCATCTGGCTCATGTTGGGCTTAAGAGATTCGAACATGAGAATTCCCCCTCGAACGACATTTTCCGAGGAATGAAATCTTATGAAGAGGTGTTAGCCCGGATCCAATCACTAACACCTGAAGACGAAGCAGTTGTGTTAAGATTCCAAGAGCATAGGAGAAGATGTCTTCCCACTGTGTTGGGAGGGTTGGCCATTACCGAGAAAAAAGAAAATAATGCTGAAGATTCTACAGAGGTAATATCTATTCTTGGACAACAACCTGAGGAGGAGAAAATGAGTAATCTCGAAACAAAGGAAAGGACTCTAGCTCCTCCGAGCAAATAGATTTTAGAGGCTGAGGGAATGACTCTAGACCCGCCAAGAAAAGAGAGTTTGGAGGTTGAAGGAAAAATTCCAGACACACCGAAAAAGTAGATAGCAGAGACTGAAAAAGAAGCCCCAATTACACCAAAAGAACATAACCCTGTCAACACTCCAACAGAATCAACAAAGCAAATAGGAAAAACCATCTCCTCTGTCACAACCTTGTAATCGGCACAGGGAGACGTTAGCGAGGGATGGATATTTGGTGAAGAAATGAGACCTATAAGGGCAGAGGAACTCCCTCCTAATGAGTTCTTTTTTGACAAAAAGAGAAAAGCTGTAGTGAAGCAAGAATTTTATCAAGAAGGAGAGTCCACTGTCAAAAAATAAAAAATCATGACAGATGGCAAGAGCAAGAAAAGTGACTAGCTTGCTACTGAAATCGCTGGAACACTGGGTGCCTACGCTTCAAAAAATCAATTCTCGGTTGGGTAGATGAATCTCCAATTGAAAATTAAGAATCGCCTCATCAGGACCCTCGAGGCCAGGTTGGCTACAGCCACAGAAAATACCAAGGGCCAGGCCAACATAGAGATGGAATAGGCTAGATTGGCGGATAAAAATGAGATAGAAACGCTCAAAGTCAATCTGGAGCAAGCACATTCGGTGATCCTAGAAGGTCGGGTGCAGGCTGATCATCAGAGGAATATGATCACAGAGCTACAGGCTCAAGTAGAGCTTGCTGAAAGAAAAATGATCGATGTCGCGGGGTTTAAATCCTGGGCGATTGATATCAAAGGCAGGATCTCTTCTGTACATCAGAATTTGCTGGGCAAGGTTAGAGTAATTCAAGAAGATTGTCTGTTGATGCATCAGATTTCCAGGAATCTGACAACCAGAGAAAAGAAAGCCGAAGCTTCTCGGGTAGCTTTTCAAGAGGCAGTGATAGCTACCAACAACAGGTTTTCCACCGATTCTCCAGGGCTCACCATCCCAGAACAAACAAGAGGTAATATTTTGTTAAAAGATTGGGAACATAATATTGCCTTGAGCAAGTAACATGCTCAAAAAGTAACCTGTTCAATAGAAGAAGCCTTCACTGCCATAAATGGCGAGCTGCTAGAAATGGAGAATGGAGGTGACTCAGAGACGCTGAGGCAAATGAACGTAGGACATATCTCCCTCGATCTAAAGGAAAAGAATGAAAAAGATTCAGTGCATATCTCTAAGATGGACATGGTAGATATGAATCAAGTTGATAAACATTTGATTCAACCAAGCGCACAACTCAACGCTCTTCACATCATTGACGCACAAATAGGTAATAAACTTCCACAGTTGGCTCGAGAGTGCTATTTCGCCAAGTCTAGCTTTCAAGCAGAGCCGTCACAACTTGTATCCCAGTTTGTGGACAGATGTAGGATATGCACTGAATCCATGCAAACACAAGCACCTGGCCCTTTTTGAAAATAAAATAGAAGATATGGAGTGATTTCGCTCCTCACAGCTGCCAAGCGGAACCTTCACAGCTTGTATCCAGTTTATGGACAGATGTATAATATGCACTGAATCACGTAAAAGCAAGCAGCTGGAACTTTTTGAAAATAGGAGTAGGGAAGGGAAAATTTGTATAAATAGATCACCAAAAGAAGAACCAAAGGCTGGACTTTTGAGGGAAATATTGTAATAGATTTTTGCATTGGAGAAGTTAATAGAAGCAAATTCGAAGATTCCCGATTCCATCATGACTGTGTTGCAAGTTTGTTTCGTTATGTTTCTTGTTTCTTTTCATTTCACTCTTCATAATTGATGTGTATTACTATAATTTAGTACGACCACTACTATTGTGAAAGGATTTCAGTTTTTTGTAATTGTTTCTTGTCTTTCCTCTGCACCAACTATTAGCAGGTGTAAGAGCAATTTACATTTACAGAATTTCATATTTATTTACACTATGTCAATTATCTCTATGTTGATTTCTTCCTCTGTGTATGTGTGAGTTTTCTATTGACAGTAATCTTACGTTATCTACAACTAAACATCTTTCTCTCACCCCACATCTTTTTCCAAAAAATAATACAGTTACGGGAAAGGGCCCTCAGTTTGCATTCTTATTTCGTTCTCCATGCAAAAATTTTCTCTTTATTTTAATCAAATTGAAACAACATTAAAATATTCTGTTTAAATCATTTTCCATATTGGTATTGTTCCTCAATGACTGTTCCTGCAGTAACTCAACCAAATATTCCACCCGGACTATCCAACCAAATACATATCGCTTTAATTATTTTTGACATAATCCTTAAAACTGCAAACACCCGGGAGGAATTGGAACTTTCATGGGCAGCCATTGAAAAAGATATCACTACCCAGGAACAGTTGGAAGCTAGACAACGAGAATGTAGAAATCCTCATTAGTTTCCCATACCGAAGGTTAGTATAATCCTCTATCAACCTTTAATATTCTTTCGGATTCCTTGACACTGTACTTCAAAGCCTTAAGTACAGACTCAGGAACAACATCTTTCTAGCACCGTTGTCGGGGAACAAAGTTACGAAATCTTTTCCCTGGGAAAACGACAAACTATTTCATTGATAGTGTTACTCTTTGATAGTGAACATAGAGTGCACACCGTTTTAAGGCTTGTTTAAATATTTCACTTGGAGACTCCACTAAAACACAAACTGGTGTCTGGTAGAAGGAATACCAGACAGAACCCAGATGGCAAGCTGATTACGCCTATTAATGATCCTGAAAAAATTTCAAGAGCGAGAGGCTCGTCTAAGGCAACCGCTACCATTCACAAGCCCAAAAACCCACTTTTAAAGACTAAATGCCCTTCAGAACCTCCTACTTCCTGCAGCCCTATGTCTGATACCAGAGATCCGAAAATAGACTACTCTGAATTTAGGAGTGATATCCATCATATTTTCCCATCTATAAACAAGGGAAAAGGTCCTTTAGAAAGATCGTTGTCATTTGACACACCAGCCTTTCTTCAACAGAATTTCCCAGTTTCACCCGATTCAAAAGAGTGTGTTACACCCTCATTTCATATTCCCAAGTCAATGGCAGGCGTCGGAGGAGGAGGTGGAGGAAAACCGAATGTCCCTCCTCCCAGAGTATTTGCAAAAGTAGCAGTGAGATACGCTCCCCTAATTTTACCCGTTCACCTCCATGATTTACCTGACAACTACATTAAAAATCTTCCTAAGTTCACCGGGGAGGGAGATCTAACCACAGCTGAACATATAAACTTTTTTGACCAGTTTGCAGACATCTGTGGTATTGAGCACGAGGATGTCTATTCGAGACTACTTGTCCAGACCTTTGAAGGACAAGTCCGAACTTGGTTTAGGAGCCTTCCTGCGGCTTCTATTCAGACATATTACACTTTGAAAGATGCTTTCCTCAGACAATGGGGAGAGGGAAAGGATCACCTATATTACCTTACCGAGTTTGGGTCCCTAAAGAAAAAGAACTGAGAAACCGTTATGGAATTTATCCTGAGATTTAACAAACTTTATAATAAAATTCCAGCAGTTGTTAAACCTTCCGAACCCTCAGCCAAAGTAACCTTTGTGGGAGCTTTCGAACCTGATTTTTCCCTAATTTTGTGAGAAAGAAGAGGAGCCACTCTAAATAGAATGCAAGACGATTTTGTTGAAATAGAATCTAATATGATGGCTTCAGGCAAGTTAAAGACTAAAGTAGAAACAGTCAACTGAGAAAATAGACGCTATAGGGAACCAGCGGGTCCTTCGGGGTCAAATAGATATACTGATGACAGAGTAGATGATATGGCCCGAATAATTAAAGAAATCTCTAACAAAATCTCTCGGATGGAGTTGGATCAGGATAAAGCTGATTCTTCTAACAAAAGGGACTTAAGGAGAAACCCAAATCCCCAAAATCAACAAAGGCAAATAAAGAATGAAGATCAAAAAATACAAGCTCCACTAAAAAACAAAAATTTTATAGGGGCAAATGACCTCCAAGATTTCGGAGATTCGGAATATGAAGTCGTGTTTTTTGGTGATGAATGTCCCCAGTCATTCTTAACCAAAGAAGACTATGATAAATCTTTAAATACTTCTCAACCTTCTAATCAAGATGAAGAAAGTGATCATCCCAACCTCTGTGTATCTCAGCCGGAAACCGAAATGATAGCGGCTGATTTTCAACCCAAATACAATCTAAGATCAAAAAATAATACCACCTCAACTGACCAACCTAAAAGAATCTTTCAAAGGGGTCAGGCTCATGAACCTCCTTCGGAAGAAACATTGTTACCTAGCAATAAAATCATAGTAGCAAACACTCAAAAATCCAACATGAAAAAAGTTGAAACCCAAACAAAGGAAATTGAACTAGTAGATAAAGTTAAACCTTCGGCTAAAATCACGAGTGATAAAGCAGTCCAGACAAATAAGTCGGAAAATAAAATCTCGGAAGTCTTAACCAAAGAAACAAACAAGGTAAATTTATCTTTCAATTTCGAAAATGAACTAAATAAAATTAAGATACCGATTCCTTTGGTAGAATTAGCAAAAAACCCCACTTATCGGAAGCAAATCGCCAAAATCATGGGTGTCCATGAGTCAGAAAGTCATTTTGATGTTATCAACCTAGAAGACGACAGACCTAACATCACCTTTGTTCCTCATTTTGAGGGATCTAAAGATAATGTCGCACCTTTCTATATCACCCTGAATATACATGATCTGTTACTGCATAACTGTATGTTAGACTCTGGGGATTCTCATAATGTTATGCCCAAAATTATAATGGAGAGGTTGGGCCTCCAGATCACTAGACCCTATGGATATCTATACTCTTTCGATTCGAGAAAGGTTAAATGTATGGGGATGATAAAAGATCTGGTTGTCACCCTAGCTCAGGTCTCGGTCAAGAGTGTCTTGATGGATGTGGTCATTGCAAATATCCCTCCCAAATATGGTATGTTGTTATCTAGATCATGGGGAGCCAAGTTGGGGGGTTCTCTACAATTGTACATGTCATATGCCACAATTCCTGTATTCGGTGGTCAGTTTACCCGATTATACAGAGAAACAAGATTGGCATATACGGTCAGTGATCCTCATGATCCAAATAATTTTCCCATTTATGTTGCGGACCAAGATCTGGGAAATTGCATATTGTCTTTCGATGATGGTTTGGATGGGTGTCCAGAAGAACTTGATATGAAGCAAGAAGATCTTAACCCCTTGACTGAAGAACTATGCAAAAGTGGTATCTGGAAGATGTACTTCGATGGCGCTTCGTCTTCTGAATAAGCTGGTGCTGGCATACTTTTAGTAGCGCCTGAAGGAAATTTTATTGTTCCTTTCTCATATCGTTTGTAGTGGGATATAGATTACACCAATAACGTATGTGAGTATGAAGCATTAATATTAGGTTTAGAGTCTGCAAAGAAGTTAAATATAAAAAACTTGGAGGTTTACGGTGATGCAGAATTGATAGTAAGACAAATAAACCGACAATACCAAGCCAAGCATCCCAGACTAAGAACATACAGAAATTGCACTTGGGATTTGATGGATAATTTTTTCTCATCTATAAAAGTCCATTTTATTCCTCGCAAAGAGAATCTACATGTTGACGCATTGGCTAAGGCAGCCTCAACCTTTTCTCCTCCCACGAACGTTAAACTGAAATATCATATTGAAATCAGATATAAACCCTCTATACCCGATAATGTCAGACACTGGCAGAGTTTTGAAGATGACGAGAAAATACAGAGATTTCTTATGGAAATAGGTGAGTTCTCTTAAACTTATCCAGACCAAGAAAACCAAAACGACCCGATGTGGATTATGCAAGAGGGTGAGGATCCTGAAACCTTTCTAGATAAAATAACAGATCATCGCATGCTGATCCTTAAAAACAATTAGATCCTGAAAGGCTTAATTCCTTTAGAAAGACTCTTCGATCAGAACAACATACCTGTGAAATCCACTTTGCAGCCCCAACCAGAAGAAGTGGAGGATTGCGACATAGGAACTGAAAAAGAAGCCAGGATAGTAAAGATATCTATGTTCCTCCCTCCCAAGGTAAAAGACCAATACAGAGACCTACTCAAACAGTATATAGATGTTTTCACCTGGTCCTATGAAGAACTTCAAACGTATGATACTTCCGTAATTGAGCACAAGATACCGTTGAAGCCCGGGGTCAAGCCTTTTAGGCAAAATCTTAGGTAATTTAACCCCATTTTGTTGCCCGTCATTGAAAAGGAAGTTAAGAAGATTTTAGACACGAAAATAATTGTACCACTAAGGTACTCAGACTGGGTAGCAAATTTAGTCCCTGTCAGAAAAAAGAACAGAGAAATCAAACTATGTGTGGACTTCCGGAACTTGAACAGGTCCTCTCTTAAGGATAATTATCCACTTCCCAAAATGTACCACATCCTGGAAAGGGTAGTTGGAGCGAATCAAATGTCTATGATAGATGGGTTTTCTGGGTACAACCAAATCTCCATGAACGAACTAGACAGAGAAAAAACCGCTTTCACCACACCATTGGGTACATTCATGTATGATAAAATGCCTTTTGGTTTGATGAATGCAGGATCTACATTCCAGCGCGCTATGGACATCACTTTCGTCGGAGAAAGAGACAAGTTTGTAGTAATCTACCTTGACGATTTAACGGTTTTCTCTAAAACCGATGAAGAACATTTGATCCATTTAAAACAGACTTTCGAAAAATGCCGCAGGTATTTCTTATCTTTGAACCCAAAGAAATCACATTTCTCTATGCAAGAAGGTAAGATTCTGTGGCATGTCGTATCTAAAGATGGGATCAGGATCGCTCCTAAGAGGGTTGAAGCAATACAAACTATCAGGATTCCTAGGAACGTAAAAGAAATTCAATCTTTCTTAGGTACAATAAATTTTTTACAAAGGTTTGTACCAAATTTTGCTGAGATTGTCAAATTGATCACAGAATGCTGAAAAAGGATAGCAGAGTAAATTGGACGACCGAGGCTAAAGCGTCATTCGAGCATATTAAAAAAGTCATTAGTGAAGAACCTGTATTAATAAGCCCAGATTACTTAAAAGATTTCCTCATCTTCTCGTTCGCTTCTGAACATACTATCGCCGCGGTATTACTGCAAAAATATGATGAAGGCTTTGAACGCCCGATCGCGTTTTTTAGCAAAAGCCTTAGAGACACCGAACTAAAATATGATATAATAGAAAAACAGGCATACACAATGGTGAAAGCGCTTAATTCATTCAGAACTTACGTCCCGCATTCAAAAATTATTGCGTACGTACCAACCAGTGCTGTGAAAGATATATTGGTACAACTAGATAGTGATGGAAAACGAGGGCGCTGGCTCACTAAAATACAAGAATTTGATCTGGAAGTCAAGCCTACTAAATTAATAAAGGGGCAGGGTTTGGCCAAACTCTTGGCTGAATCGAACCTTAGAGCTCTTGACATCAATTGCCTACAAGGGGAACACGGAGACACACATTTGCAAGAGCCGAATGACCAGACACATCCAAGCAAGGTGGAAGAAAAATTTGTGTTGTTAGGATGGTATAAAGATATAGTGTTCTATTTGTTAAACCTAAAATTCCCATATGGACTAACACCAGCCAAATGCAGAACTCTAAAACTCCACGCTGCAAAATATTGCATCTCCGAAAATCAACTATATTGGAAGGATCCACTCGGGTTCTTACTAGTCTATTTGGTTGAGTCGGAAACTCCACGGGTTGTGGAAGAATTTCATGAAGGAATCTGTTGAGGACACCATGCATGGAGAGCCACAGCCTACAAGATCCTGAGGGCTGGATACTACTGGCCAAAACTATTTTCGGACGTCAATGCCAAAGTACGCGCCTGTTACTCATGTCAAATATTCGCTGGTAAGCAGAAACTCCCTGCACTACCACTTGTTCCAGTCAAAACTGAAGCCCCATTTCAACAATGGGGATTAGACTTCATAGGGGAAATTAATCCCCATTCCAGTGCTCAACATAAGTGGATCTTAACAGCCACTGATTATTTTACAAAGTGGGTGGAAGCAATTCCAACCAAAAGGGCAACAGACTCGGTAGTGATCGACTTCATGGAAGATAACATCTTGTCGAGATTCGGGTGTCCCAGAAATATTGTTACCGACAACGCCCAGGCCTTCAAATCCATGGCTATGATCAATTTCTGCCAAAAGTACAATATCGTTCTCGACCATTCCACTACTTATTACCCTCAGGGAAACGGATTGGCTGAATGATCTAACAAGAGCCCGGTAAACGTAATAAAAAAATTATTGGATAAAAACAAAAGGTCCTGGCATGTGCATTTGAGGTACGCGTTGTGGGAAAATCGCATCAGCACTAAAAGGTCTATTGACATTTCGCCTTTCCAGTTGGTCTATGGAACTGATGCGGTTCTTCCTTTAAACTTAGCGTTGCCAGTGATGAAATTATGGCAGGATCAGAATGAAGAACCCAATCATGTAACCAGGAGAATGAATCAGTTGATCGAGGTTCAACAACACAGAGTAGAGGTTGATGAGAAAATGCAGAAATACCAGGACGATATGAAAGCATTGTTCGACATTAAGGCAAAGAGTAGAGAATTCTTCCTAGGTGATTTAGTGTTAAGATGGGATGCGAGAAGGGAAGAAGCCGCTAAGCATGGAAAATTTGATCACCTTTGGTATGGACCATTCAGGGTCTCGGCCCCAGAAGGAAATAATTCCTTTCTTCTGGAAAATATTGATGGAGAAGTTCTCAGCGCCCCGATCAACGGGCGATACTTAAAGCACTACATGATGTGACAGTGGTCAGATAAAATGAAATAAAATGAAATAGGAAGTTATATGTATATATTTGTAAATAAATAAATTTTATTATGAGTTTTTGTACATATTTATGTTTACGATCAAACATTTACTTTAAATTTTTTGGTTTTTGTTCCTAAACTCTCAACTAATTTTCAATAAAATTTGTATTGGTTGTTGCAACATTCTAGTTATAGACGAAACTAGCTGAAAGAATAATATGTAGGTTGATGTTGGGAATAGAACGACATAAAACATGTGATACATAAGAAAATTCATAACCCACAAAGAAATTGAAAAGAAAAGACAGAGGTGAGTTTTCTCAATAAACAGTTCATGAAAGGTTGTTTAAGAAAACTAAGGTAACATTTTTCGAATTTGCAATACAAAAGGTTAGATAACAGGAATATTTCTGGTTTCATAATCTTCAAATAAAATGAGTACATTGAACCTAAAAATAGTCACTCATAATTTTTGTTCCTAAATATATATTCTAAAACCAGTCCCGAACCGTTGAGACCCTTTGTATAATAATCCATTGAATTGTTGCCTCGTTTTCTGTCTAGATTTGGACCTAACTTTTAGTGAGTCACTATCTTCCCTAGTCTTTGTGAAGGGGTAAAGGTTTTCCATTTTAAACCTCAGAGATTCCGAAGAAAATATTAATAAGAAAGATGGTCTTCACAACTTCTTGATCTTCTGATGAGCTAAGGGACGTTTATAGCAATCCTAACTTTCCTAGGTTTTTTCAACAGCATCGGAAAAATCAAAGCTTGCTTGAACAGGATGTTCCTTAAAATTTGATTATCCTCCCCTATATCCCTAAGAATCAAAGGTATTGTGAGGGTCAAAGAAAGGTTGATACCGAGTAATCATAATAAGTGGACAGACCTCTGATAAAAAATATTACGCAAATCTCAGCCCTGATAAACACTGATTGCTCCCATCTTCGTGTTTTAAAAAAAAAAAATACTAAGACAGGTGGTGAAAGGAAATTCAGAAATGATTGCCCCCACCTAGTCCATTAAGACGATGAAAGGAAATTCAGAAATGATTTCCCTCGTCTTAGCGTTTAAACGCATAAATATTTTTCGAAGTGGTGAAAAGAAATTCAGTAAAAAAGGGGTCAGACAACTTCACCGGGGTACTGAACAGGCTCGCTGGTAGTGAAGCAATGTCTGAGAGATCTGTAAGGTTGTTACACATAAATATCAATCTACTCTGGTAACCAACACTTTCTGAAAGCCTGATCATTTCCCCAAATTCCGATGGGACTTCCCAATTTAAAATGGTATAATAGCAATCTTTTAATGCAAGTTGAGAATCATAAGATCTGTTGAAAATCCTAGGGTCGTTTTGACTGTCTTAAAGCGTCTCCTAAGTTAGTAGTGAGAAAGGGAAAATTGTGGAAGTGACTTCAGCTGTGTTTGGAAAGAGTATCTGATTTCGAAAAAATTTCAAGGGTGCCAAGCAAAGATTTCCATCCCCTTTCTATTTTTTTTTTGAATTTTTTTGTTGATTTTAGCCTATGACCCCATTTACCCAATATTAGCACCTGGTCTACTGTTCTTCCCGCCTCACAGGGAAGCGGGATCCCTAGTTGGAGCCTATGTTGGAGCCGGCCTTGTTTTTCACCTCGCGCAATTTTTTGATTTTTTTGATACTTGAGATCTAAAGTTTGTTTTTCGTTTCCTTCCGAAAAAAAAAACTCTGAAACCTTGTCGCCTGGATAGCAACGCTTTTTCACTTTCAAAAAAGGATCCATTTTTCGCAAGTATGTTTTCTCTTTTGTTTTATTTCGGGATATTGCAAGTCGGATACTTTAAATCCTTGAGTTCATACGTCTCAAGTCGCGAAATGACGAAGTCGTTTTTATTTTTCTGCCCGAAGCACTAACTAGGGTAAAAACATTTAACTTTTGGTTTGACGTTGTCGGGGTTTCGCACCTCGGTGCTATCTTTTCGAAAATCATGAATTCTGAAACTCCGAAACACGAAACCACGATGCGATTATAGTATGATTAATTAGTCACCTAATCCAAGTTCTCTTAACCCCAATTAAGTCTTAAGTGTCGATTTCTCGCAGTTTCGTAACTCGGCATACTAATCCCCCGAAATTTTATCTTCGAAATTCCGAGTCGCGATACCGCGAGTAAAATGATTAGGAAATTAATCATGCTTTAAATCATGATTATATCTTAAATCAAAATCGGTACTCGCAGTTTCGCAAATTGAAAACTTAAAATGTTAAAGGGAAATCCCCGATGCAGTGAAAAGCGAGAAAGATCTTTAACGTTGCTATATTTTGAATAATTTAAATCATAACGAGATAGGTCCCACGCATCGAGAGTTGCACATTTCCCGAGGAAACTTTTTTCTTTTCATACTCCGACGGACTGGAAAGCCGCCAAACATTGATGACATTAATATATGATTAGGGTAAATCTACGAATAAAGTATATCGGATTTTTACACAATCAATGTGTTGTTAATTGCGATTGGACAGACTTATTACGAAGATTACAGAAGTTTCAAATATATACGGGAACCTCATTTTGTTATAATGAAAACTTTTTTTCATAAGCAAGCAGAGCTCATCATTTTCGAATTTGGATTGACTTCTGCATGTATACGCAGGTTTATCACAGAAGAGAGAAAAAGCAAGCAACAATCATGGCTCCGCGGAGAGCGACGAAGGCAAATGTCGAAGTTACAAGCCAGAGTTCAGACAATGTCTCCGACACTTCACCCCGAAGTGTTGAATCTATTCCTGACTGGTCGTATGTGTTCAATGCTCTACAGGAAGAATTAGTTGATTACTCAGATGATTCCAATGGCAATGAAAGAGATGATTTACACACTAAGTATAAGATAGTTGTCCAGTCAGGGATGCACAGAATAGCAACCAGGCCACGGTTGCTTCCTTACTATGACATGATCCGCTGGGCTTTGGATCATGTGGACTTGCCTACCAGAACAATTATGAATAGTCAGCAAGTGACTATCGGAACTTTTCGGCCCGAGCATTTACAAAGAATGTATAAGCTGCCCTCCACATCTGAATATACATATGGTGCATATTTCTTGGAAGAATTCAAAAAGAAGGAGTGCATAGAATATGACAAAACTATGCTAGGTTTGATAAAGGATTGGGTTTCGTGCTCCATGACATTCAGAGCAAATGACAAGGGCGTGTATTCAATTGCTTCTCTAGAGCCACAATACAATTATGTGGCCATGATGACATGTCGTCTGTTCAGGCGAGAAGATACCTTGCATTTCTATGTTTCTTGGGTGCCTCTCATATTTCGGGTCACTGAAGGTTGCTCTTTCAATTGGGCAAAGATGCTCTCAGATAGCTTGGCCAACGGGATCATAGAGTATTGGGAGAAAAAGGCAAGTGCGAAACCCTCAACGTTTTACATGTCGGCATATATCATGGATGCAATGTGTTCCATGATGCCTTTCCCCTTGATGAATTGGGCTTGGACTCCAACCCAAGAAAAACCAGTGCACGAATATCATGATAAATTATGGGAAAATAAAGCTGGAAAGTTCCCATATAAGATTTTCAATTGGGTGATGGTGCCTCTGCACATCAATATTTTTGGTCACTCGCCACCTCGCATATCAGATAGCATTTCAATAGGTTTGAGTGGCATCGCAGATTGGTATGTTGAAGCAGAGTTCTCATACATCAGAGTTTTCGGGGCTTCTGTTCCCTCTCATGTGCTACCTTTGTTCATTCCCAATAAACTAGCTTGTCGTGAAGTTGCATGGCAAACAATAATCGGGGGCGTAAGCAAGGAGATCAAGGGCTATTCAAAGAAGGTATGGCCTTCTTTTCCCATTCGAATGAATTCATATTCTTTATTATATTTTGGGCATGCCAAAGCTGAGGCTGCTGCACTGGAGGACCTAAAGTTGGCCTCCATTGAGATTAAAAAACATGATCCACAGAAAGTCGTAAGCAATCATCTGGATCATGTTGGGCTTAAAAGATTCGAACATGAGAATTCCCCCTCGGACGACATTTTCTGAGGAGCAAAATCTTATGAAGAGGTGTTAGCCCGGATCCAATCGCTAACACCCGAAGATGCAACAGCTGTGTTAAGATTCCAAGAGCATAGGAGAAGATGTCTTCCCACTGTGTTGGGAGGGTTGGCCATTACTGAGACAAAAGAAAAGAATGTTGAAGATTCTATAGAGGTAATATCTATCCCTGGACAACAACCTGAGGAGGAGCAAACGAGTAATCCCGAAACAAAGGAAAGGACTCCAGATCCTCTGAGCAAATAGATTTCAGAGGCTGAGGGAATGACTCTAGACCTGCCAAGAAAAGAGAGTTCGGAGGTTGAAGGAAAAATTCCAGACACACCGAAAAAGCAGATAGTAGAGACTGAAAAAGAAGCCCCAATTACACCAAAAGAACAAAACCCTGTCAACACTCCAACAGAATCAACAAAGCAAATAGGAAAACCCATCTCCTCTGTCACACCCTTGCAGTCGGCACAGGGAGACGTTAGCGAGGGATGGATATTTGGTGAAGAACTGAGACCTATAAGGGCAGAGGAACTCCCTCCTAATGACTTCTTTTTTGACAAAAAGAGAAAAGTTGTAGTGAAGCGAGAATTTTATCAAGAAGGAGAGTCCACTGTCAAAAAATACAAAATCATGACAGATGGCAAGAGCAAGAAAAGTGACCAACTTGCTACTAAAATCGCTGGAACACTAGGTGCCTACGCTTCGACAAATCAATTCTCAGTTGGGCATATGAATCTCCAATTGAAAAGAAAGAATCGCCTCATCAGGACCCTCGAGGCCAGGTTGGCTACAGCCACAGAAAATGCCAAGGGCCAGGCTAACATAGAGATGGAACAGGCTAGATTGGCAGATAAAAATGAGATAGAAATGCTCAAAGTCAATCTGGAGCAAGCACATTCGGTGATCCGAGAAGGTCGGGTGCAGGCTGATCAGTAGAGGAATATGATCACAGAGCTACAGGATCAAGTAGAGCTTGCTGAAAGAAAAATGATCGATGTCGCGGGGTTTAAATCCCGGGCGATTGATATCAGAGGCAGGATCTCTTCTGTACAGCAGAATCTGCTGGGCAAGGTTAGAGTAATTCAAGAAGATTGTTTGTTGATGCATCAAATTTACGAGAATCTGACCGCCAGAGAAAAGAAAGTCGAAGTTGCTCGGGTAGCTTTTCAAGAGGCAGTGATATCTACCAACAACAGGTTTTCCACAGATTCTCCAGGGCTCACCATCGCAGAACAAACAAGAGGTAATATTTTGTTAAAAGATTGGGAACATAATATTGCCTTGAGCAAGGAACAGGCTCAAAAAGTAACCTGTTCGTTAGAAGAAGCCTTCACTGCCATAAATGGCGAGCTGCTAGAAATGGAGAATGGAGGTGACTCAGAGACGCTGAAGCAAATGAACATAGGACAAATCTCCCTCGATCTAAAGGAAAAGAATGAAAGATATTCGGTGCATATCTCTAAGATGGACAGGGTAGATATGACTCAAGTTGATAAACATTTGATTCAACCAAGTGCACAACTCAGCGCTCTTCACATCATTGACGCACAAATAGGTAATAAACTTCCACAGTTGGCTCGAGAGTGCTATTTCGCCGAGGCCAGCTGTCATGCAGAGTCGTCACAGATTGTATCCCATTTTGTGGACAGATGTAGGATATGCATTGAATCCATGCAACGACAAGCACCTGGCCCTTTTTGAAAATATAATAGAAGAGATGGAGTGATTTCTCTCCTCACAGCTGCCAAGCGGAACCTTCACAGCTTGTATCCAGTTTATGGACAGATGTATAATATGCACTGAATCACGTAAAAGCAAGCAGCTGGCACTTTTTGAAAATAGGAGTAGGGAAGGGAAAATTTGTATAAATAGATCACCAAAAGAAGAACCAAAGGCTGGACTTTTGAGGGAAATATTGTAATAGATTTTTTCATTGGAGAAGTTAATAGAAGCAAATTCGAAGATTCTCGATTCCATCATGACTGTGTTGCAAGTTTGTTTCATTATGTTTCTTGTTTCTTTTCATTTCACTCTTCATAATTGATGTGTATCACTATAATTTAATACGACCACTACTATAGTGAAAGGATTTCAGTTTTCTGTAATTGTTTCTTGTCTTTCCTCTACACCAACTATTAGCAGGTGTAAGACCAATTTACATTTACAGAATTTCATATTTATTTACACTATGTCAATTATCTCTATGTCGATTTCTTCTTCTGTGTATGTGTGAGTTTTCTATTGACAGTAATCTTACGTTATCTACAGCTAAACGTATTTCTCTCACCCCACATGTTTTTACAAAAAATAATACATTTACGGGAAAGGGCCCTCAGTTTGCATTCTTATTTCGTTCTCCATGCAAAAAATTTCTCTTTATTTTAATCAAATTGAAACAACATTAAAATATTCTGTTTAAATCATTTTCCATATTGGTACTGTTCCTCAATGACTTTTCTTGCAGTAACTCAACCAAATATTCCACCCAGACTATCCAACCAAATACATATCACTTTAAATATTTTTGACATAATCCTTAAAACTGCGAACCCCTGGGAGGAATTGGAACTTTCATGGGCAACCATTGAACAAAATATCACTACCCAGGAATAGTTGGAAGCTAGAAAACGAGAACGTAGAAATCCTCATTAGTTTCCCATACCAAAGGTTAGTATAATCCTCTATCAACCTTTAGTATACTTTCGGATGCCTTGACACTGTACTTCAAAGCCTTAAGTACAGACTCAGGAACAACACCTCCTTTGGCCCGCCTCCAATTATACACTCTAACCTATGACACATGGAAACCTCTTGACATTGGGATATGTGGACGTGTGGAAAATTGTTTACATTTGGACACATGAAATTGAAGTGGACCTATCTTTAGTTAACACATAGAACAAATTGGTTGGACACTAATGATTGGGAGAGGAGGTGGTGACCAAAAACTACACCATGCACAAGCTACACAAGATTCCATGGTTTTGTTCACTTCACACACAAATAATATGGGATGATTTGTTTTTTATAAACATGCTATGAGTACCCTCCCACAATGCATGTGGGATAAATACGACGGACTTACAAAATCAATGGCCAATTTTTCACATGAAGAATAGATCAATGGTTGTTGAGTCTCTATCTTCTAGAGGCCATAAATTGAGATATCGAAGTCCAAATTGAGAAAATGAGAGATTGTTGGAAAGGTAGAGATGTGAAAAATAATATATAAATGGTTTTCATGGTTGAAATTACAACTATAATACCCTAAAAATAAAAATATAGTCGTGATTATTTCTAGCTTGGCAACAAATTATTTTTGAAAATGGTTTATTAAACAAAGTTTATGAACGTCTAAAGTAGGTCTCAATTGGGGACACATATATCTAAGTTCAAATTTAAAAAGGGATTTTAATAATCATTAGTATTTTATTACACAAGAGGATGAGAGAAAAAAAAGAGAACCCTAACCCTAACCCTAAAAATAGCTCCAAGAAGATGAGGAGAATATTGTAAAAGAGGATCAGAAGAATATTCAAGGAGGTCATTTTTTGTGGGAGGTGAGTTTTTTCCTTCCATAATTTTTTAATTAGTCTGCTTGAATTTCTCCCTCATATTTCCTTCTACTTGATTTTTTCCGTTAGTTTTTTCATGTATGGTTTGAAACAGAAAGAATTGGTTTTTATTAGTTCTCTCTATATTCTTCCATGCATTCTCCATGATATTTCAGGTCTAGAGGATAAAACTCCTTGCTTGAATATACTATAATACTTTCATCAAATTATCTTCATGATCCTTTTGGATTCTAGTCTGGTTATTGTAATATATTAGAGTATCATCCAAAAAAACTTACATGAACTTCTTGAGATATTGTCAAAACTCTCCATTCATTAAATCGTAATTAGTCTAGGTGCATTTGTTAATCTGAAAGATACTACTACAAATTCATAGTGACAAAAATACATATTAAATGTTTCCTTAGGAATATCCACTTCTTTTATACTTAATTGGGGATATCCCGATCTTAAAATATATTAGAAAAGACTTTATCTCCCTTCATCTAATAAAATAAATAATATATTCCAGGTAACAATGACTTAGTTCTTATAGTTACTTTGTTTAATTGTCGATAATCAATATAAAGTATCCAAAATCCATCTTTATTATTTATAAATATCATTGGTTCTCTACATGGTGATATAATTGGATGAATCAATCCCAACTCCAATATTTCCTTGAATTGCGTCTGTAAGACTTGCAATTTTCAAGTCATGATTTTGTAAGGAGCCTTGGAGAATCATGATGTGGTAATCCCAATAATTCGTGTGGGAACATGTCTAATAATTATGATAACATATGATACTTTTCCATAGTTAATGCATCCTCTTTCTTGTTCATATCTATTACAACATACAATTTACATAATTTCCTCATACTTTTCTTTAGTTGCAATGCTAAAATAAATATTAATCATACTCCCTTATTCATCCCCACTAGGATTCTTTTATGTCCTACATCATCTATATAATAAATATAATTATCTTTACAATCTAACATTGCATCATGGTTCTCTAACCAATCCATTCCTATCACTACATGATAAGGTTCCAAAATAGTTTAATACAATGATACTTGGGTTACAAATACACCAATGTCATTCTCACAATCCTCAGATGCATATCCTGTTTATTTATTGACTCTTGAAGCCATTTCTAATTTATTGAAATCATTTGGGTCAATTGCCATCATTTTTTATCTTATTAATGCATTATGAAAAATGAAACTTTCAACTACTCATGTATCTATTAATAATGAAAAACTAATATAGTTAATATTACATGGTGTGTCCAACAAAGTGGATTGATACTCGACATAGTAGTTGTTCACTGCTGCATGGAACCTATGATATTTACCCAAATCACCCATTTTAGTATAAATATACTCCCAACTAACTCTACCTTGTAGATGTGTGCACTCCCTTTGGAAATGTGGTCCTCCACATGTCCAACAACCCCTCTTCAGTGTTTTAATATGGCTCCTAGACTATGTAAAAGTATCTTTGCCACTTTGTAACATTTGTTGAGTCTGCAACAATGGTGTCCTATAAGTTGTATTTTGGTCGCTTGTTACATGTCTTTGAGTACTCATCACCTATTCCATTGGTACATCACTACATCCAAATACAAGTATTGATACACTAGATGATTGTGATACTTAACTATGTACACATGATCTCGTTGATCTCAATGATCTAAACAGTCCAACACCTACAAGTTATTCATTATTTATTATTTCCCTATGAACTTCCTCATGCAAAGTGCGGGGTATCAATATCCTAACTCTAGATTGGATGTTATAGTTAATTCCATATATAAATTTGTTAACCCACAATTTTTCTATGTTTAGATGTGGTGCATAACTCAAAAATTTGATAAATCTAGTAATCATTATATCTTAATGATTTGAATTCATTTAGTTGTCTCTCAATAAACTCTTTTGATATATATCATTCTCTAAAATAATCCTCAATTAATTCCCATGAAATTTTACACACATCCATCCCTAACTGTAGTAATAGGGTCTTCCACCAAACTAAGGCACTTCCTTTCGATTGGAAAATATTGATACACACATTGAGGTTAGAGGCATAGCCCCTCAATGTGAATAACATTTCAATGTTCTCCAACTAAGCTTTAGTTTCTTATCCATCAATAAATCCCCAAAATTCTAGAAATTCAACCTTCTCTTTCTTTCTATGAACATGGTTACGTGTAGGGTTTTGTGATCCTTCTACATGTATTTAAATACCATTCTCTTACTTTTCTAACCCTTTAATTATTGCATCAAATATCCTTTGGAATGAACACATCAATGATATCACTTCTCCGCAAGGAATATGTCCATGTTCTTGGATAGGTTCCTCTTCTCTACGTAGAGAATGTTGAGGTGTAGGATATAATTAAGGGTGTGCACCTAAACCTCTATCCCTACCTATTCTTCCTCTTTTTTCCATGTCTGCTTGACATGAGGAAACAATCCAAGTTTAATTAAGTTGGTTTTCAAATATTTAAAATAATAAAAAATATTTTAATGAACATTTAAGTAATAAATAAATAGGTCTAAGGCCCTACTTTATTGAAATTATCTATGATACCACATGTAATACCACTCTCAATGTTAATGATCTAGTTTATACACTTTTGTACTCATAATGAAATTTAAATTATGTTTAAGAAAATGTGATAGTCAATCCTAGAAAAATGCGTAAGGTTGCACAATTGTGTCGAAATTGTAAAATAAATTATATATTATATATTATTATTATTATTATTATTATTATTATTATTTATTATTCAATTTATTTTTTCAATCATTAATTTATCAATACTTGGTAACTTGAATACAAACTTTATAATGTAGCAAGCGTCTACCTAATACAATCTTAGTTAGGTCTTTAGTTAGTCGTAATTTCTAAGAATATGTATGTATGCAAAGTATTTTCCACTTATTTTATAGATGTTATATACTATACACCATCTATACAAATCTATCTCAACTAATATTATTGGTTAGAATCAAAATAGAGCTATCACCATTATCAAAATTCTGAATCATTATTAATTGTGATAAAAATTTCCTTCTAATTTATTATACTCTAAAATCTATACAGTCAAAACTAAAATTTACTCTAAATTTTATTCTAGTAATTTGGAATGAGCAATATCAATAGTCGATTATAAACTTCCTTGTATATAAACAACCCAACCACATGATTAATGAGCTGACTTATACATTATATTCTTTAGTAATCAATACCATTGAAATGTTCTTTTCATAATTTATTCATCAATAACCATAACAAAAGTGTATGATATGGGTGTGATTTCATGTTTGAATTTACTATGTGTTAAATCCAACATTTGTCAATTATGAGTGTAATAATAAAGTTAATTTCAAAGGTTGAGTTGTAAAATTAATCCATTTATATATCAGTCCATGTGAGTGACAAGTTGTGATATTTTAAACAAATAACTATTTCGTACTAATTGTGTGTGATTTTAACCTTCATATAACTTTCTAATATTTATATGATATATATCACTCCAATGTGATTTGTGAGAACAATTTCACCTTTGATATCACTATGCGATATCTATACTATATTAACCATTCAATACTTGTTGTTTGTGTTGGATCATGTTGCCATTGATGCCAATGGTTTGTCATTGATGCAAACGGTTTGTCATTGAGGCCAATGGTTTGATTATTTGGGAGATTGTTGCATCATATGTAAATGATATTGTTTGATTGATGTCATTGATTGATGTCAAGTAATTGATTGATATGATTCCCTTGATGAGAATAATATATGTCCAAGTGGAAACCAATCGATACAAAGATGAATCATTAGTGTCTTATCATGGTTGATAAAGTGAACAAATGGATGAACTTCAAAGTGGTCCCCTTATGGTAAAAGTCCTCATGGAAAGATGCTTTGTGAAATAAGTTATCCTAGAAGAATGGTTGGAGGACCCATGCTTGTATGTGGAATAATGAGATGAAGATCAATGAAGTTGTTGGTGAAACTATCCTAGTTGGATAGTGCTTGTCATGCCATTTCCGGTGGTATGTGGAATGTCACATAACTCCTCACGGTTTGAGAATTATGGCCTTATGAAGATTGGAGGACCCTCATATGAAGGCTTGAAGCCCCAAAAGGTCAAAGAAGTAAAAGTGCTTGAAAAGAAGAAATCATCATTTAAATGATAAAGTAAAGTTACAAAATCAAGATGGATTATTTAAATGATAAAGTAAAGTGACAAAATCAAGAAGGAGTATTTAAATGATAAAGTACTGGAGAAATTTCTATTCATGGAAAGTGGTTAACCCTAAGATAAGGAAAATAGGTTAAGTGACCTAGAAATGGGTTAAGTAACCTAAAAATGGGTTAAGTGATCTAGAAGATGAAAGTATAAATAAGAAGCTAGGATCTCTTGTAAAATGTACATTTGGTAAGAATCCCTTTTGTGGATCAATGGAGAGCTTCTTGGTAATATCTTTTGAAATATTGATGGAGAGCTTCTTGTGAGAGAATCTTATTGGTGTGGATCTCTTGAGCATGATTGAAGATCTATTCTGAGGAAGAGAACGAGAGGAGGATCTCATGGACGCATCAAAGTTTCGGCAATGTCGGAGATCTTGACGGAAAAAGTCTTGGAGTCACAGAAAACCCTATCTTATGATGCCCACGCAGGCTGTCTGTGTATAAGATGCATGTACACGTGGGCTGGCTATGTATAGGGTGAGTGTACACGTAGGTTGACTGTGTACAGGGAGTGTGGACTAAATAACCTCATGGAGATTTGTGTTTGAGTTGGTGCCAAGCTCTTGGATCATGAGGCAGGTTCTAGATATACATTCTATGGCCTTAGCTCTATCACTAAGACATTGGTATGGTTACATTATTATCTTGATAGATGCTATTGTTTGATATGTTGTGAATGCTTAGGGAATTCTTGGTATGGCTTCTATAATGTGGCTCAATTTGGTTGATTTGTTGATGGAGTGAGAAACACTCTTGTGATTCAGTAGTGACATGATTGCTATGGTATACTATCTATTTATACATGATTGAGACATCATTCATATTGACTTGTTGTGGAGCATGAGCAAGCTATTGGAGAGCTTGGGTGTGTTGTGACTAGATGTGGGTCAGTTTGGACAATGGAAGATAGAAGAGAAAGTGATTGCAGGTTGCAGAGGATCTGAGCATGTGAAGAAAAGAAAAACCCTAGTTTCTCAGAAGCATATGCTTGTTACATCATATAGTGGCCGCATTCACACGTGGGCTATAGTGAGCCAGGGAGCATACAAACGTGGGCTTCACTACTGATAGGTTCCGTACCTATTGACAAATTGATATCTGTTGAGGATTGTTGCCTCATCTCAGTTGGTGCTGAAAATGTAAGTTGAGTTTTGCATATAGTGCTGGTGCTCTTATAGAGTTGTACTCTATTAAGTTGTTGTTGATAAACCCCAAGGATTGAAGTCCATAATAAAAATAAAATTGTACATACATATTGTGTTCTTTGTGTTCATTGTGGTGATGACTTGTTGATGGTATATTGCTGATATATGTTGTTGATATGTGCCTACATCTAACTGGGTATAAATGAAAACAATGAGTAATAAATAAATGTTGAATGCTAATTGATAAGTTTTTGTGCAAGAGGGAAGTTTTGGGAAAAAGAGCCTGTTGACGGGCGAAATCGACCGTCCTTCAACTGAGAGAATGGAACTGGTCCAGGGTTGTCTAATAACCCAAGCCATTTGGGATGAACCACCCTGACAGGTTTAGCGGCTCCGTTAGCCGATCTAAGGTCCTAAGAAAACAAAAAGAAAACTAATCTACAATAACTAATCTAACTAAAAATAAACAAAACAAACTAATAAACTAATATAACTAAAACTAACTATTAAACAAACTAAACTAATCTAACTATTCTATAAATACAATTTACTAACCATAACTATACTAACTCTAACTAATTAACTATCTAATTACTAACTGAAATATAACTTATTCACAAAATGTACAATATCTACAACTTACAGATTTAAATAAAACCTGAAAAACTCATTTGCATTCTTCCCTAAGACAAAAAAAGATATTTTTGTCGATTTTATAGTTTTATGAACAGAAATAAAACAGAAAAACTAACTAAACTAAATCACTAATCTAATCTATAAATATATCTAACTAAAATACTAAAATAAATTAACGAAAATAAATCACAAACTAACCTGGAGAAATGCTCTAGATTTTCCCTATGTATAATGACTGTTTTAGCAGATCAGAGGGAGGAAACCTGCACCGAATTATCCAGGAGCTTCTCGTAAATGATAGCTGCAGTGCTCTTCAAGTGTGTTTACAGGACAAACAAGACATAAAAATAACAACAATCTTATAATTTATAAATCTTCATAGTTAGACAAACCTGCATGCAAAGATCTATACATAATAATTCAATTGATGAAGAAGAGAAATCTGTCATTCATTAACTGAATAAAGTAATTGTTGTATTTTAGATTAATGAAATAAATCAGACATGGATCACATTGTGTAAGGTAGCTAGAGAGGTAGTGGGGGGGGGGCTATAGGGCCCATAGTGATAATAGTGGAGGTCATTCAATGTAAGGTGGACTAGGTCCACTATATTATTAAATAAGACCCACTATGGTAGTTAGATATAATAAATGTAAGAGGACTTCTTAGAAGGTTCTACTTCTAGAAGATT
>ML790296.1:450657-473315 GCA_009831015.1 Picea engelmannii | reverse complement strand
AATGGCCTAAAGCCGACATAAATAAAATAACATTACTAATCTAAATCACAACTAATGGCCTAAGCCGACATAAATAAAATAACATTACTAATCTAATATGCCCCAATTAAGTGGTAATGAGCCAATATTAGGGCTTAACACATGGTGGATTTCCTTTCTACATGGGACTTTGGTTCTTTAGTCTTCTTCAGCATTATGGTCCACAATTATCCATGGGACCCTGGTATATGGTTGTACATCAAGCATTGAGGATAACACTTTCATAAGGGGGGATGGAATGTAAGGTAGCTAGAGAGGTAGTGGGGGGGGCCTAGAGGGCCCATATTGATAATAGTGGAGTTCATTCAATGTAAGGTGGACTAGGTCCACTATATTATTAAATAAGACCCACTATGGTAGTTAGATATAATAAATGTAAGAGGACTTCTTAGAAGGTTCTACTTCTAGAAGATTCCTCCTCTAGAATGTTCTTAGGAGATGATAGCACTATATAAAGGGGTTCAAGCAATGTAATGAGACATGAAGAGTAGTATGTTATTTGGAGCTAAGCTCAATAGGAGGATGCCCCCTCGAAGAGGCAAGTGAACATGAGAGGATCTCTTCCATAATAGGATCCATTGTATGGTGTTGCCCTACCTCAAGGGTTTTGGTAATAATAAAGTGTGGTTTCTTCTATCTTGATTTGTGGATCTATTGTGTATTCAGTATTTGTGGTGATTATATTTGTATATCTATTCAGGTTCTTAACACATTGATTAAATCATATCTTTCTGCAAAGGACTATGATAGCTAAAGTAGTCACTAATCAAATGCAAATTGATAAGCATAAACATGAAACAAAATATTGATATTATGAAAGCGAAAGCTGTAGCAGAACATCAACTTCTGTCTCATTTTGTATTAGAAATCCATATCTTGGTTCTCCCACAAGTGACGATGCCACTTATTACAAAAATAATAAGTATTTATAGGTTTTCCACAGGGTAAAACCTCCCTGTGGAAGTTATCAAAATTGTTTACATAAAATCTAAGAAGATCTCCCAAGTTTAACTAAAGTAAGAACCTAAAACAAAACTAAGAAAACACAAATATTCCCCTAGCCTGTCCAGCATGTCCCATGCAATTCGAATTTACCTGAAAAGGGTAAAAAATAGACAAGATAGAAGGATTATTTATTAATAAAATGATACAAATCTAATCCTATAGACTAGCTACAGAATCTTGCGATTCTGTAGCTGGTCTAAATAAGACACAGAATCAACATTAAAATTGATTCAAAATATTTTTAAGAATCAAATTCAATTAACATCCAATATCTATTTGAAAACGAATCATTCAATTTGAAATTGTTATACCATTCGAAATCAAACAGCATCAAAATCAATCAACCGAATACATAGATAGGTGTACTTTGTTTCATTTGTTGCCAAGAGTTGGGTAGATAGAATCATAATTAAACAGTTTTGAAATCGTTTCATATCCAATTTGAAACTAATATAATCAAAACAAATCGCAGGCAATCGTTATGCTTCTGTTGACGGGCGAAATTGACCGTCCGTCAACTGAGAGAGTGGAACCGGTTCAGGGTTGTCTAATAACCCAAGCCGTTTGGAATGAACCACCCTGACAGGTTTAACAGCTCCGTTGGCCGCTCTAAGATCCTAAGAAAACCAAAGAGAAAACTAACCTAAACTAACTAATCTATCTAAAACAAATAAAACAAACTAAACTAACTAAAACAAATAAAACTAACTAAACTAACTAAAACTAACAGAACAAATAAAACAAACTAATACACTAATATAATTAAGACAAACTACTAAATTAAACTAAATATAAACTACTCTAACTATTATATACAATCTACTAATTACTATTACACTAACTCTAACAATTAAATATCTAATTACAAATTGAATTACAACTTATTCACAAATATACATTATCTACAAGTAGCAGATTTGAATAAAACCTGTAAAACTCATGTGTTTTCTTCCCTAAGACAACCAGAAATATTTTTTGATTTTTATATTTTATGAAAAAGAAATAAAACTTTTTAAAATTAAACAATCTAATATATTTACTGAAATTAAACAATCTAATATACTAATTCTACCTATAAATCTAACTAAACTAATATCTAAACTAAGTTACTAAACAAATAACAAACTGACCTGGAAACACTCCTAATTTTCCCTGTGTATGATGACTTCGAAGCTGGTCGGAGGAAGTAAACTCGAACCAGTTAGTCCATAAGCTTCTCATAAACGATAAGCTGTGCTACTCTTTGAGTTGTTTACAGGACAAACAAGACATAAAAAATCATAACAATTATATGATTTATAAATCTCTGCAATAAGGGAAACCTGTTATGCAAAAACTTATATTTGATAATTCAACTCATGAAGAAGAGAAATCTGTGATTCACGAACTAAATTAGGCAGTTGCTGTGTTTTTTAAATACTTGGAAGAAACCATATATGGATTACAGTGATTAAATTATATCATTTGTAAAAGATTAAGATAGCTAAAGTAGTCATTAACCAAATACAAATTGATATACACAACATGAAACAAAATATTGATATCATGAGAAGCTAAAGCTGTAACAAAACATCAAATTCTGCCTCAGTCTGTATTAAAACTCCATATCCTTGTTCTCCCATGAATGAGGATGATCATTATTACAAAAATGATAGGTATTTATAAGTCTCTCCATAGGGTAAAACTTCCCTGTGGATAATATCAAACGGTTTTACATAATCTGGGAGATATCCCAAAATCAACTAAACTAGGAAACTAAAATGCAAGTGAAATATTTCAAATATCCCCTAAAAACTCATCATATCCACTGCAATTTCAAATTCATCTGCAATAGACCAAAAATATCAAGTTAGAAAGATATTTCATTAACAAAACAATAAAAAATTGATTCTACAGACTTAGCTGCAGAATCATCTGATTCTGTAGCTAGTCTAAAATAGCATACAGGATCAGATAGAAATCAAATCAAATCTTTTTAAAAGAATCAAATCCAATTTTCTTTCAATAAACATTAAAAACGAATCACTAATGATTCAAATGATTTTATCATTCAAATTAAACAAAATCAAAAGTGATTCAATCGAAAACAGGGGTAAGAATACTCTGTTTTTCTTTCACCATAAAATCAGGTCAAATAGTAACAAGACTGTTTCGTATCAAATGAAATTAATAGTGAGTCATATCGTATGTGATATGATCTAATCCAACACAACCATCATTGAATCATTATGGCTATAATTATGTAGCATAAGATTCATATCATTCAATCAAATGTAAAGATAGGAAGATTGTTTCGATTATGTTCAAATGAAATCATACTTAACAACATCGACCCAACAAATTTCGTGATTGATCCTTGCATAGTCAACAAACAATATCAATAAATCATGATCGCAATCTTAATAGAATTAACAGATGTTATAATTATCAGTTGGGCAAATAATCAAATCACGACTGAGTTTAATTATAGAAACAAATCGTGAACCTGGATATAGTCACTTTCGTTCCTCAAATCAAATTTAAACAACATATTCAATACAATATGAATCGAACTGATAACATGATAGAGTAAACCAATGCGAATCAATCGGCTAGGTTTTAGCATAACTGTTATGAATTGAATCCATTCATGATTTGGGTAAATTTGTACAGAATCATATTAAAAACAATCCAAACTGTATTCGAGTTGGTCAAAAGTCATATGGAAATAAAACCGTAACAGTTAACCATATCACAATTGTTACCAATCATAGCATATACATTATAACAAAATCAAAACGAAATGCGATTATGTTTAGAATCAAAATATGAGAAACAACTTGTGTCTATAATAGATACAAACGACTTCAATCGACAACAAAGCATTCATTTTAGCTAAATTAAACCAATCGAATCCACACCAAGATTCAATAAATCGATGAAAATCCAATCGAAGCTAAACTGGGAAAACGAATTTCCATTAATCAAAATGAAACTATGTACATAATGCATATAATGTGACAGAGAAAATCCATGCTGTAATCAAAACTATTCAAAATCAAATTCGAATTCATTATATAAACAAGTGATAAAACATACCTGTGAGGCTGCGCAAACTATGCCAACTTTGAATTCACGACCACTGTAGATGACTCCACATTTTTAAACAAAATAGAACCTGTCGTCCTCTGTTTCTTATCAATGGCTTGCAATTTAGCCTTTTGACTGGTAATTCGTGCAACCTGGTCCTCCAAAGAGTGAATTCTCGACTGTAGCATTGGCACATCAAGATAATACCTCTCTAACCACGAGCTACATTGATCACGAGATGGCACTGTAGGTTGAGGCAGAGCAGGAGAGGGTTTTGATGAATGACCAGGGGTTTCACAAGGCAACTTAATGCCTGGGTAGTTAGGGTCATTTTGCAAGCAAGGTGGTAGGTTCGACACAAAGTCATACGAGGGTTTGGCACACAAACCTTCTAAATAGGGATATTCACTAGCTAAGAAACACTCTACTTCTGAGTTGGAGTCTTCACTTAACACGATAGGGTTTAGTTCGACAAGAGGTTTCGGCTTTTTCCTTGCCATTCGAGAGATTAAACATGCATTATTTTTTCCTTTGGAATTTGCAGTAGGCTTGGCTTTAGGCTTCTTTCCCACAGGCTTAACAGTCTCGACATCCTTGGTCACAGATTGGGGTAAGCCGATAGGTGAGTCGGGTAAGGGTTTAGGTAACATAATACTGCAGGGTACCAGGGGTATAGTTTTGTCTTCGGTAACCACAGGTTTGTCAACCTGTGGAGGATTCTAATACTCAAAATCATTGCGAGCAAGGAAATCATTCCAACAGTCTCCATGTAACCCCAAATGACAGACAACAATCATTTTAACCAACCCATAGTGAAAGAGGCTGCTATCATCCTGGTTCCTTTTGAATTTCTTAGACATTTTGAACATGCTTCTATGCAAATAATACGACATATTGAGCTGATAACCCATAAAAACCATGAGCAAACGAAGGTGGTGTAAGAAGACGAAACCATACCGACCTTCGCAGGTGATAAACTGTTTGATAATCATCAATAAATCATGCCAACGTTGTTTCAGCATGGTCACGGGTAAACCTTTGTCACAGGAGCCAACCTTACGTGACTGGAAGAGTAGTGTCCAAGGGACCTCTTCCACTTTGCAATTCTTGGACCATCATTGTCCAGTGGCAGGCAAACCCATAGCAAGACTTACAAATTGCTCGTCAATTTGCAATTGAACATCGTCGACCTTGTCTCGACAACCATCAAAGGTCAATGCGAATTGTCGGGCAATGCAGAGGTTAAAACCATCAAATTTCTGTATGAACGGGAGCCACCCAATGTCCTCGAGGTCACTACGGACACTGTCAAACATCAACAGAGCCTGGCTACCATTCGATTCAGCCCTCACGACTGGAGCCATGGTGCGAGCACATGGTAAGGGTTTGGTTTACATTCACCAACACATAGGAGCAGAGTCATTCGGTCTAACCACTATGAACGATCAAATGGGAAGCATTAATGTGCGCATGCGAGGGTGGTGGAATCACTTACCGCCATGAAAATAAGTCATGGAAAAGTACAACCATTGAATTAACCTTCCGTTCAATCAATCATAGCATAGTTTAAAACCTTATCATTCGGCCAACCATAAAAATCAAACGATGAATGATATACCAATGCGCCATTGTAAAATTTCGAACCATTGTCATTCAACGTGGAATCAAACCCAAAAGTTAAATATGCACCATCGTATAAGTGTGTAATCAAAGTTTTAAAACATAGTGATAATCGATATTTATAAAATCGACAAGCCAAGAGCCATAACAATAAGGATCACATCATATATATAAAAACAAAGATAAGCCATGACCCCTATGTAATTCAAGGACTAGGAAAGTCTCAAAAACATAAATTTTCATGCTCAATTCCTTACCAGTTTAATAAAATCCAGTTGCGCAATCAAAGTAAGAATAGGCAAATAGGTATAGTTCAAAAATCCTTACAGCCACTTAATGATAAACCAAAGGTAAGTGCCACTCAAAATATCAATGCAAGGATCATGACAGTTCAAATAACGATGGAGGATTTTTCACGCTTACAGTCGTGAAAACTAAATGGAGACCAATTTGCAAATGTCACAAGGGATGAAAATATCATCTATTTGGAAAATGCGACGACAATTTGAAGTTCAGAAACATAGGTGTAGGCAACTTATAGGGCAATGGAAAAAATTGAATTGGCTGCCAACAACTTCCTCAACAACAGGAGATACGATCGAATCCAAACAAGATCACTTTTCAAATCGTTATAAATGTATTGTCATACGATATAGGTCGTGAGCGAGTTACACCATAACTGACTCGTAACTGTCCACAAACGAAATCGTAATAGGATCAATCAATTAATAACAGAGTTCGTAATAGATATCCGATCATTTGTTATTAGCCAAATGGTCCGACAAGATCGATTTACCTTGATCAAAATCATTTCTTTTAAATGAATTATAATTGGATTCGATAGTGATAACAAAGTCAATAAATTCGTTTTGCAAATTAAAATCAAGCAGAGCATCTTTTACGATGCGGATCTAGCTCATGAAAATGATCAAACTAACTGAAAATAAACAACAATCCAATCAAGTGGATCAAACAGCGAGGATTTAACATAGTCATCGTATATCAACAATGTTCCATGATTCGGGCGTGAATATTATTTGCGTAGACTTAAATGAGATCATTGTTTCCATGAAAACAGAGTCATTTTTCCCAAATTGGAAATGATCAGAGTTGTATTTCAGATTTGAAAATTATATAACACAACATATGTAACAACCAAACTCATTGAAATCGTTTTCCAATCACAGCATATGAACCATAACGAAATCAAATCATGATCGTATGCTAAATCTAGCATGATTTTTTTTCTCTTTAAATTGGATACAAACAAATTCACTTGATCAATTTTAACTCAATCGAACAAATCAAATCCAAACATGATCTTATTCTAAATTGAGCATGAGAAACTTCATGTTCAGAGTAGATACAAAACGAATTCAATTAAAAACAAACTATCAGTTTCATTGACTCAATCAGACAAACGACCAAATCAAATCCAAACGAAAACCATTCAAATCCAATAAAAATCTATCTATGGCTAAACTGGGAATGATCAAATCGCGTATTCAAAACGAAATTCCATTTATTTTTAGCAAAGAAAAAATATACAGGATGAACACATTATGACAGAGTTATTTCAAAATGTAAACAGAGTTATTTGAAGACCAAATTCGAATCATTATATTAACCCTGATCATTCACACAACTAGAACAATTTCGAAAATCATACCTATATGACGAGCAGATGGCTTGATCACAACAATTTGGAGTTGATAACGGCTGTGGTCGATTCAACATTCTTGAAAATGATGGATCCAGTTGTCTTCAGCTTCTTATCAGTTGCTTGGAGTTTGTCTATTTGGCTGGTTAATACTGCAACTTGACTTTCAAGCGATTGAATTTTTTATTGGAGCATGGGAACATCGATGTAGTATCGTTACAACCATAAATCACATTGGTCACAGGACGACTGTGTGGGTTTCAGAAGAGCAGGCAAGGGTTTGGACATATTGATGAGGGTTTCATTAGGCAATTTAATACCAGGGTAGCCAGGGTTATTCCTTAGGCAAGGGGGAAGATTCGTCATGAAATCATAAGGTGGTTCAGGGCACAAACCCTGCGAGTAAGGGTACTCGCTGGTTAGGAAACGTTCAATGTCAGAATCTGAATCCTCACTAAGGATTATAGGCTTTGAATCAGCAGAGTGTTTAGGTTTGTTCCTAGACATTCTCGAAATAAGCCGAGCGTTCTTTTTACCCTTGGCATTAGCAGTAGGGTTTTCCTTAGCCTTTTTTCTCACAGGTCTCTTTATAGCCTCGGCCTTCTCAGTTCCAACGTCTGGTAAATCAATAGTAGGGTCGACCGAAGGCTTAGGAGAGGGAAATAAGATATGGAATGGCACGGGTGGCTCGGCCTTGGTTTCATTTACCACAGGCTTGTCAACCTGGACAGGGTTTGTGTCATCAAAACCATTTCGAGCGATGAAAGCTCTCTAGCTATCACCATGTAGACCCAAATGTTAAACAATGATAAGTTTAATAAGTCCATGGTGGAACAGGCTACTGTCATCCTTTTCCCTTTTAAACCTTTTCAACATTTTATATAGGCTACGATGGAAGTAAAAGGGCATATTCAATGGGTATCCCATAAAATTCATTAACAAACACAGGTGGTAGAGAAACACGAGTCCATATTGACCTTCGTAGGTCATTAATTGCTTGACTATTAAGAAAAGGTCATGCCATCGTGGTTTGAGCATAGATATGGGCATACCTCTGTCACAAGAGGTGACCTTTCGGGAGACGAACAATAGTGGCCATGGAACCTCTTCCACTTTCGAATTTTTGAACCAATGCTGGCCTGTGACAGGTAACCCTGTAGCAGAACTAATAAACTTATCATCAATTTCCAACTGTATGTCGCCCACCTTGGCTCTACAACCATCGAAAGTTAGGGTGAACTGTTGTGCCACAACTAAATTAAAACCCTCAAATCGTTGTACAAAGGTGAGCCACCCATTTTCCTCCAAGTCTTTGTGGGAATTGTCAAACAACAGTAAGGCTTGGTTTCCGTTTGGGTCGATTCGCACAACTGGTGCCATGGAGCCGAGCACATGGTAAGCCCAGGGTTTGAATCATAAAACACACAGGAGAGAAGTGCAGGAAGGGTTACCCGAGCTAACAGAGGTAAACGGGGATAAGGGATATGCATAAATGCCATCATGCGAAGGTGGTGGAGTTTATCTCTGCCATGCAAAATAGTTATTGCCAATAGTACCACCACCGACTCATAGCTGTTCTACCCATTACAATAAAGTTCAATAGTCATGTCACTTGGCCGACCAATGAAACCAATGGTAAGTGTATAAACCAACGTGCATAATCAACGTTGTGCCAAAGTTTTAAACCATCAACATACAATTTGAAACCAATACCAAATATTTAACCATGCGCCAATGGGTCTTCATATCAATAGTTTAACCAATGTGCCAATAGTTATGAAAATACGAACATATGTATCATATAAAATATATATATGAAAGATTTAACCATAACACCTATGTATTCTCATGAAACCAAAGGTCAAATAGGTCAAATAACATGTAAATCCAAATGCCAATGCATTACAAATTCCATGAAACAAAGTCACAAAATCAATCGAAGCATGAGTACCGATCAAAGGATCTTGCCAATTGGATAATGATAATTAAAAGGTAAGCGCAATGGGCATATTGACAAGAAGGATCATGACAGTTCAAATAATGACTTCAATGCGACTTCGAAAGACTAAGTTTTCACGCTTACAGTCGTGAAAACAAAACAAAGGAAAATGTGCAAATGTCGGGAAAATAAAAGTGTCGTTTATTTGAAAATTGCGATGAAAAATAGATGTTTGCAAAACATTGGTGTAGGCAGCTTATACAACAGTGAAAAAAAGCAGATTGGCTGCCAACAATGGCGACACACTGGTAGAAGCAATTATCTCTGCCAAAAGGAACAAATTCAGATTAGGACTGCAAAGATAATTCCAAATTAAAAAATGACAACCAAAAACTTGTATAAAGATCATCATTAACCAACTATTCCAAGAGTGTTTCAAAAGATGAAAACTAATAACAATCTTAAGATCAGCAAGTCACGATATTAAAGATAAAATCCCCAATACTGTTGACAGAGCCACTGCTTCCAACAAGCATCCATAGCCTCGACAGGGTTGCCATTTAACCCAATCTAACATATGTATCCTGCCAAGAAGTTGTGGATCAGAATAAAGGACTTTAAAGAGGATTCTTATTTGCTAATTTTCACATACCCGACATTGCTTCGCTGCCAGCGGGCCTGTTCAGTACCCCAATGAAGTTGTCTTGGCGCCATGCATGCATTTACTTGCTGCCAGCAGACCTGTTCAGTATCCCGACGGGTTTACAAGCACTTCCCATAGCTCTTTAATAATTTATTTTGTTTTCTTTTTTCATAGATATATTGCTGAGCGGGGTGACGCTGAAAATTATGATATTTTAACACGTTTTTTCAGACCACATCAATGTTTTTTATTTTTTATTTTTAGAACTGTCCTTTATCAAGATCCAGAGATGTTTCATTTATAAAAACAACTTCATAAGGCAGGGAGACATCTTTTGAGTCATTCCCTTAAGGAATAGGGACAACGTAAAAAGATAATATATGATCATGACGAACTTTACTCGAAGATCGAAATCAACCATCTTCTTTTAAACAACAGACTTTTCAAACATAGATATCAATTTCAGAAATAAACCATTGATGTTTATACCTTTTTCTCAGCAGTTATTTTAGCGAAGGAATTTTTTATTGACTTTGTCTGAATAGCTCAGTGTACAGGGATGTGTATTTGAAAGAAAGCACCAACTGATAAATTCAAAGAAAAATAAAAAACTAAAAAGAAAATGAAAAAGCACACAAAAGAAAAATATGTACATAAAATACAAGGGTTGTTATCAAGCAAAGTATCTTTTCAAGGCTTGGCCATTCACCGGGTAGGTGTCAAGCTGCCCTTCAAGATTATGCAATCGAAAAGAACTAGGACCCAACTTTTCAGCAATTAGAAACGGTCAAAGCCACAAATTTTGAAATTTGGTATGCTCTCCCTTTCCCTCATGTGGTTTGTCCCATTTCAGGACGAGATCACCTACTTCAAAATTTCTATCAGAAGCAGAGCTAGCATCGAACCATATTTTAACCAATTGTTGATGTTGATCTAACTTATGTTTATCTTGGGTTCTTACCTCTTCTAGCTTCATCAAAGTGTTAATTCCATTTTCCAAAGGGGGGACAATCTTCTTCTTGGATTTTCTGTGACAACTGGAGTGAAGGAAGAAGAATGTGAGGTGGCAGAATTGCTTCTCTGCCATAAACGAGAAAAAAGGGGGAGTTACCTATAGCAGATTTTGGCGTTACCCTATCATCCCACAACGCTATCAACAGTGCATTGTGCCAATTCTTGTGATTTTCAAACATCGTTCTCTTGATGATTTTAATTAAGTTCTTGTTTGTGGATTCAGCCAATCCGTTGCCCTGAGGGTAATAGCTAGAAGAATACTTCAGCTTAATTCCTTTTTCCAAAGCGAAATCGCTCATCTCAAGAGAAGAAAAGTAAGAAGCGTTGTCAAAGACTAAACAGTCGAGGATACCGAAACGAGTGATGTTATTCAAATTTAGAAAGGCGATTACCTGACTGGTGTTGACAGTTCTCAATGAAGCAACTTCAGACCATCGGGAAAAGTAATCCGTGGTTGTCCCAATAAACTTGTGTTGTTGAGAGGACGGGGGTTTAATTAGACCTATGATGTCAAGGCCCCACTGCTGAAAAGGAGAATCTACCGAAACGGGTTGCAGTGGAAAGGCTGGTTTTTGTAACCGCCCTGATGCTTTTTGACAAATGATACATTTACGACATAAGGCATGGGCGTCTCTAAAAAGAGTGGGCCAGTAATAACCGACTCTTAGAAATTTATGAGAAGTGGTGTCACCACCAAAGTGACCACCAACTTCTCCTGCATGCAACTCAAGCAAGACTTTTTCTGCTTCGTCTTTTTCAAGACAACGCATCAGTACGCCATCAAAATTTTGATGAAACATGATACCATTAACCAAATGAAAGGAGGCAGAATTTAACCTTAATTCTCTTCTCTTAGCAGGATCTAGGTGACGAGGTGTTGACCCATGTTCAAGACATAATCTAATATCGTCATACCAAGGACTCACAGGGTTTTGCGTGCAACAGATTAAACTTTGATCATGTTGTCCTAGGTCTGACGTATCGCTTTGTTCTTGCTGTCATGTTGCTCAATCAAAAACTAACTTGCATAACCCTTGGCCTCTCACTATCTGTGCTGGGGTGATTTCTAGGTCATACTCCTGCAAGGAGGTGACCTAGTTGGCTCTCTTCCCTCCTAGTTCCTTTTGCACTAACAAGTTCCTCACGGCTGGGTAGGGGACAATGAATTTCATCCTTGACTTCAAAAGATAGGACCAGAAGTGCTTGACTGCTTTGAAAACAACGTAGGCTTGCTGATCAACCGCTGGATAGTTAAGTTTAGTGCCTTTGAAAGAAGAGCTCATAAAGGCGATGGGTACTTCATTGTTCTCGACGTTCTTTTGGGTTAAGACGACGGCATAGGAACGGTGAGAGGCAAAAGTATAGAGTGCAAAATCTTGAGAGAAGTCAGGGCTCATGAGAGACAAACCGTCTATTACGACCTTCTTTATTGCATTAAAAGATTGATTTTCTATGGGTCCCCAGTGATATTGGGTGTCATTCTTAATCAGATTCTGCAAAGGCCTGACCATTTCGGAGAAACTGGGGACGAATCTCCTCACAAAGTTAATCTGACCTAAGAAATACTGCATGGATTTTTTGGATGTAGGAGGGGGAAGTTTCGCGATGACTTGAGTCCTTTTGGGGTCAATAATCATCCCTTCACTAGACACAATGAATCCTAATAGTTTACCCTGTTCTACTGCAAATATGGACTTTTTGGGATTCAAGGAGATGTCGTATTTACGACATCGAAGTAGAACGGATCGTAAATGGGCTAGATGATCGTCTTTGTTTTTAGAATATACAGTCACATCATCCAAGTAAACTACAATGGATTGATTGATTAAGCCTCGGAAAGTAATGTCCATTTCTCTCTGAAAAGTGGCACTGGCATTAATCAATCCAAAGGGCATTTTATGATAAGCGTAAATGCCCCACGGGGTACGGAAGGTAGTTTTGAGTTGGTTTGGTGGAGACATCAGGACTTGGTTATACCCTGAGAAACCATCTAGTAAGGATAGCCTCTCGAAACCAGATACCTGTTGAAGGATCTGTTCCATGGGCGGGACAGGATAATTGTCTTTATCAGACGCTCTATTAAGGTTTCGGAAATCGACACAGAGTCGGATTTCCCCATTTTTCTTCCAGACTGGGACGAGGTTAGAAACCCATTGAGTGTGTCTAACAAGAAAAATTATCTTAGCATTTAGGAGCTTATTCAATTCTTTTTGAACAGTCGGTTTGAGTTTGGGGTGCATTTTCCTCAGTTTTTGTTGAAAGGGTAAGGTTTGGGGTTTCATGGGAATGACATGCTGTATGATATTAGGGTCGAAAGTTTTGAGGTCATCATACATCCATTCAAAGACATCTTTAAATTCTTTGAACAATTTAATGAATGCATCTTTTTCTTGTTGAGAACACCCCAACCCTAAATTAATGCACCGAGGATTTTCATTAGTTCCTAGGTTTACTTTTTCATAAGATAACAAGGAAGTATTAGTTTTACAGTTGACCGTATTTTTAAATTTATCTTCAAAATCAAAAAAATTCTCTAATCTAATTACAGATTTGGGTATGGAATTTACCATGTCCGACAGAGATTCATGAGTTTTCGGATCAAGTATTACCGTAAAATCGTGCAGATTGTCATCATGCGTGCATTCTTCTATCATCGCGCCTTGAAAGGTTTCTTCCATGTGCAGAAAGTCGATGATCTATTGATCGTCGTCAAATACTCTCCAATTCGTGATATTGTCAGGAATAGATGGTCTGAACAACAACTCAACGGAGAATGCGTCTGGGGTCAAGCCTTCTGCAGGAATAATTTTAGAAGCTACATTAGCTAATAAGTCTGCTTCAACATTATTTAATCTAGGAATGGAATTTACATTGAAAGCAAAAAAATTATTCATTAAATTCCATACCTCAGACTGGTAAATTTTGAGATGCGGAGAAAGATAGTGGATAGAATCTCTTACTTGTCTAACCACTATTTCAGAGTCGCCAAAAAAAACCAGGTTTTGAAGGTTCATATCCAAAG
Organism: Picea engelmannii; assembly: GCA_009831015.1. Lineage (NCBI taxonomy): Eukaryota > Viridiplantae > Streptophyta > Pinopsida > Pinales > Pinaceae > Picea > Picea engelmannii. The sequence continues at coordinate 459,304 of ML790296.1, read as the reverse complement.
CTTTTCTGAGACCTTGCAGTAAAGCCTCATATTCTGCAGTATTATTAGTACATTCAAATTCTAGTCTACATGCAATTAATGTCTTGTTACCTGCCGGATCAATAATGACGCAGCCGACTCCAGCTCCTTCTTTGGACTTTGACCCATCAAAATAAAGAGACCAAATTTGATTTCCATCGGGCACATGGGACCGTTGCGTAGAAACTGTTGGATGCATATATGCTACAATCTCAGACTGTTTTTCTAGATTGATGATAAGTGAAGCCTCAACCATGAAATTGCCGAAGAAGTTGTCCATCCCTTGTACTTCGGGTGAATCAGCAGAAGGTGTGAATGGTTCGTTGGGATCGTTCAAATCTGTGACAGTGAACTTAAGGTAACGTTCACGATTTACCTTGATCTTATTAGGCTTGCCATTTTCTGGAAGCCATTGATGAGACCAATCTGTCGCAAAATAGCCATGTAGCTGCTCCGACCAGTCCCTGCTTAAAAATAGACCATACACTTCTGGAATATCCACAATGATTATATCACTAACTTGATGAACCTTGGGGTTAGACGATAATCTAATAAGTACATTTTTTAGTTCGCCTATAACTTTGACATTGGTCCGATCAAGTTGTATGATTTTTAAAGTAGAGGGTTCAACTTCAGCATTAATCTTCTGGCAGACAGACCATGGCATCACATTGGATGGCGCTCTTGAGTCTACCATACAATTATGCACGTTTCTATTGAAGATTTCGAAAGTTAATAAGAAAGGAGGTACATTTTTGCGAGTACTAAGAATAGTAGCTTGTGGCTTTTTACTCGTAGTTTCTAAAGCTATTTTATCTACATTATTTACATTATTTACAGGACTTACAGGAAGGCTTCCTTTATCTTGAGGATCAAGATTATTTTTAGTGGAAGTCTTCTGAGGGACTTTATTTTGCACAACCTTATTACTACTTGAATTACCATTTCTGTCATTCTCAGAAATATTCTGTAACATTTTTTGAAGCAGAAATGGAAACTTCAATAACTCATAAATAGAAATGTTAGCCCTTAACTTTTTAATATCTTCAACAACATCATAATCTAAGTTAGGGTTCACATTACTCTGTTTGGGCTCATCTGATTTAGATTTCTTTGGAGGTGAAGTTGTAGTGTTTTCGTAAGAAGGTTTGTTTGTTGTCTTACTCCTGGTGTTATAAGGATGTACTATCTCGAAGTTAGCTTGAAAGATGTTATCCGAGAAGTGTCCAAAAATGTTTGGAGAGGACTCTTCTTCTTGAACTGTTTCTTGTTCAACTACCTCCTCAGGAATCTCAGGAGGCATCAAGTTATCTTGGGCTTCTAGAATTGTTTGACGTGTGCATTGCAAACTTTCTAGATTAAGGCCTTCCGTGGTTGGATTAGGTCGGTTGGTAGGAAAAGGCTTCCAGAATGGGGGTTTGTAAGGGCCTTTGCTTGAAGAAGCTTCTTCGATTGACATTTTCAAGTCTATAACTTGATTTGACAGTTTTTGAACAATTTTAGTTAAGTTTTCTAAATTAGAGGTTTCAGGTTGTGTTTTACTTGAAGTGGGTTTGGGGAGAATTTCGATCTTCTTTTTGGAAGAAGAACTAGTCTCTGTTTCATTGCTAGAAGAGTCTTTCAGACTAAGTATGTCTTTTTCAATCTGGCTGGTATGTATTTTTCAATCTGGCTGGCCTCCTCGAAGGCTTCTAACAACGTGGCTTTCTTACATCGTTTGACCCAAATAGCTTTACTCTGATGCAAAGCTTTAGTGTAGTATGCTATTATAATACTTTCAAAAGGCATAGAATTAGCAGGGATTCGATTTTTAAGTGTTAAGAATATTTGATTAAAGTATTTAAATTTTTCTTTTGGGTTCATTCTTAAGCTAGAAAGGTCCATGACTAGAACTTCTGGAGGTTTACCGTCTCCGAACTTTTCCAAAAAGCATGACTCAAACTTTTCCCAAGACACGATGGTATGGGGTTGTTGGGAAAAGTAACATGTTGATGCATTACCCTTGAAAGTATACGAGAACAACCTACAGACAATGTCTTCATGTTCGACAATGCGGAGTCTTATGGATAACATAAACTTTTTAATGTGATCTTCAGCGATTTGTTTTGAGTCAAGATCAAACTTGGGAGGCCATTTCTCCGGATGTTTAGGTAAAGGGTGTTGAGCTCTAGGTAGAACTACGACATCCTGATCAAGCCAGGGTCTAGCAGGGTTGTTCTGATTTTCCATTGGGGTAGTGGGTGTGGAAGGTTGAGAAGGGGAATCACCTTCATCAGAGGAATCTCCTCCAGAAGAGGAAGGAGGTGATGGAGGTAGTGAAGGAGGTATCCTAGATCCTATTAAAGCACGATTTAGGTTTGGATATATAGGATTCACAGTGAGGTTAGTGTCACCTAATTATTCTCTAATATCAGAGAAGTCCAAAGGTTGACCCCACGGATGGTTTGGTTGCCTCAAACGGGATAAGGCACTATGTGTTTTTATAATATATTGGCGTACAATCTCTTGTATGTCACCACCTGTAGGATTAGGGGTTGTTGGCTCAACTGTGATCTGAGGATCGTCGGTTGAAGTAGTTTCTATTTGAGGGGGAATATTATCATTTGAATGCCTTCTAGTCATGATCGGTGAGCGATTAGGTGGAGGAGGAGTCTTGCGACCGCCTCGTGCCATTAATTAAATTCAGGCCCTCCTTCTAGCGCCATTTGTTGACGGGCGAAATCGACCGTCCGTCAACTGAGAGAGTGGAACTGGTCCGGGGTTGTCTAATAAACCAAGCCATTTTGGATGAACCACCCTAACAGGTTTAGCGGCTCCGTTAGCCGATCTAAGGTCCTAAGAAAACAAAAAGAAAACTAATCTACAATAACTAATCTAACTAAAAATAAATAACACAAACTAATAAACTAATATAACTAAAACTAACTATTAAACAAACTAAACTAATCTAACTATTCTATATATACAATCTACTAACCATAACTATACTAACTCTAACTAATTAACTATCTAATTACTAACTGAAATATAACTTATTCACAAAATGTACAATATCTACAACTTACAGATTTAAATAAAACCTGAAAAACTCATTTGCATTCTTCCCTAAGACAAAAAAAGGATATTTTTGTCGATTTTATAGTTTTATGAACATAAATAAAACAGAAAAACTAACTAAACTAAACCACTAATCTAATCTATAAATATATCTAACTAAAATACTAAAATAAATTAACGAAAAAAATCACAAACTAACCTGGAGAAATGCTCCAGATTTGCCCTGTGTATAATGACTGTTTTAGCAGATCAGAGGGAGGAAACCCGCACCGAATTATCCAGGAGCTTCTCCTAAATGATAGCTGCAGTTCTCTTCAAGTGTGTTTACAGGACAAACAAGACATAAAAATAACAACAATCTTATAATTTATAAATCTTCACAGTTAGATAAACCTGCATGCAAAGATCTATACATAATAATTCAATTGATGAAGAAGAGAAATATCTCATTCATTAACTGAATAAAGTAATTGTTGTATTTTAGATTAATGAAAGAAATAAGACATGGATCACATTGATTAAATCATATCATTCTGCAAAGGACTATGATAGCTAAATTAGTCACTAATCAAATGCAAATTGATAAGCATAAACATGAAACAAAAGATTGATATTATGAAAGCGAAAGATGTAGTAGAACATGAACTTCTGTCTCAGTTTGTATTAGAAATCCATAGCCTGGTTCTCCCACAAGTGAGGATGCCACTTATTACAAAAATAATAAGTATTTATAGGTTTTCCACAGGGTAAAACCTCCCTGTGGAAGTTATCAAAATTGTTTACATAAAATCTGGGAAGATCTCCCAAGTTTAACTAAAGTAAGAACCTAAAACAAAAGTAAGAAAACACAAATATTCCCCTAGCCTGTCCAACATGTCCCATGCAATTCGAATTTACCTAAAAAGGGTCAAAAATAGACAAGTTAGAAGGATTCTTTATTAATAAAATGATAAAAATCTAATCCTATAGACTAGCTACAAAATCTTGCAATTTTGTAGCTGGTCTAAATAAGACACAGAATCAATATTAAAATTGATTGAAAATATTTTTAAGAATCAAATTCAATTAACATCCGATAGCTATTTGAAAACGAATCATTCAATTTGAAATTGTTATACCATTCGAAATCAAACAGGATCAAAATCAATCAACCGAATACAGAGATAGGTGTAATATGTTTCATTTGTTGCCAAGAGTCGGGTAGACATAATCATAATCAAACAGTTTTGAAATCGTTCCATATCCAATTTGAAACTGATATAATCAAAACAAATCGCAGACAATCGTTATGCTTCCTCAACAACAGGAGATACGATCGAATCCAAACAAGATCACTTTTCAAATTGTTATAAATGTATTGTCATACGATCTAGGCCGTGAGCGAGTTACACCATAACTGACTCGTAACTGTCCACAAACGAAATCGTAACATGATCAATCAATTAATAACAGAGTTCGTAATATACATCCGATCATATGTTATTAGCCAAATGGGTCGACAAGATCGATTTACCTTGATCAAAATCATTTCTTTTAAACGAATTATAACTGGATTCGATGGTGATAACAAAGTCAATCAATTCGTTTTGCAAATTAAAATCAAACAGAGAATCTTTTACGATGCAGATCCAGCTCATGAAAATGATCAAACTAACTGAAAATAAACAACAATCCAATCAAGCAGATCAAACAGTGAGGATTTAACATAGTCATCGTATATCAACAATGTTCCATGATTCGGGCATGAATATTATTTACACAGACTTAAATGAGAGCATTGTTTCCGTGAAAATAGAGTCGTTCTTCCCAAATTGGAAACGATCAGAGTTGTATTTCATCTTTGAAAATTATATAACACAACATATGTAACAACCAAAGTCATTGAAATTGTTTTCCAATCACAACATATGAACCATAACGAAATCAAATCATGATCATATGCTAAATCTAGCATGATTTTTTTTTTGTTTAAATTGGATACAAACAAATTCACTTGACAACAAACCATCAATTTTAACTCAATCGAACAAATCAAATCCAAACATGATCATATTCTAAATTGAGCATGAGAAACTTCCTGTTCAGAGTATATACAAAATGTATTCAATTAAAAACAAACTATCAGTTTCGTTGACTCAATCAGACAAATGACCAAATCAAATCCAAACGAAAACCATTCAAATCCAATAAAAATCTATCTATGGCTAAACTGGGAATGATCAAATCGCGTATTCAGAACAAAATTCCATTTATTTTTAGCAAAGAAAAAATATACAGGATGAACACATTATGACAGAGTTATTTCAAAATGTAAACAGAGCTATTCGAAGACCAAATTCGAATCATTATATTAACCCTGATGATTCACACAACTAGAACAATTTCGAAAATCATACCTGTATGACGAGCAGATGGCTTGATCACAACAATTTGGAGTTGATAACGGCTGTGGACGATTCAACATTCTTGAAAATGATGGATCCAGTTGTCTTCTGCTTCTTATCAGTTGCTTGGAGTTTGTCTCTTTGGATGGTTAATACTACAACTTGACTTTCAAGCGATTGAATTTTTTATTGGAGCATGGGAACATTGATGTAGTATTGTTCCAACCATAAATCACATTGGTCACAGGACGACTGTGTGGGTTTCGGAAGAGAAGGCGAGGGTTTGGACATATTGCTGAGGGTTTCGTTAGGCAATTTAATACTAGGGTAGCGAGGGTTATTCCTTAGGCAAGGGGGAAGATTCGTCATGAAATCATAAGGTGGTTCGGGGCACAAACCCTGTGAGTAAGAGTACTCGCTAGTTAGGAAATGTTCAATGTCAGAATCTGAATCCTCACTAAGGATTAAAGGCTTTGAATCAATAGATGGTTTAGGTTTTTTCCTAGCCATTCTCGAAATAAGATGAGCGTTTTTTTTACCCTTGGCATTAGCAGTAGGGTTTTCCTTAGCATTTTTGCTCATAGGTCTCTTTATAGCCTCGGCCTTCTCAGTTCCAACGTCTAGTAAATCAATAGCAGGGACGAACGAAGGATTAGGAGAGGGAAATAGGATATGGAATGGCATGGGTGGCTCGGCCTTGGTTTCATTTACCACAAGCTTGTCAACTTGGACAAGGTCTGTGTCATCAAAACCGTTTCGAGCGATGAAAGCTCTCCAACTATCACCATGTAGACCCAAATGATAAACAATGATAAGTTTAATAAGTCCATGCTGGAACAGGCTACTGTCAGCCTTTTCCCTTTTAAACCTTTTCGACATTTTATATAGGCTACGATGGAAGTAAAAGGGCATATTCAACGGGTATCCCATAAAATTCATTAACAAACGCAGGTGGTGGAGAAACACGAGTCCATATCGACCTTCGCAGGTCACGAATTGCTTGACTATTAAGAAAAGGTCATGCCATCGTGGTTTGAGCATAGATATGGGCATACCTCTATCACAAGAGGTGACCTTTCGGGAGACGAACAGTAGTGGCCATGGAACCTCTTCCACTTTCTAATTTTTGAACCAACGCTAGCCTGTGACAGGTAACCCTGTAGCAGAACTAATAAACTTCTCATCAATTTCCAACTGTATGTCGCCCACCTTGGCTCTATATCCATCAAAAGTCAGGGTGAACTGTTGTGCCACAAATAAATTAAAACCCTCAAGTCGTTGTACAAAGGTGAGCCATCCCTTTTCCTCCAAGTCTTTGCGGGCATTGTCAAACAACAATAAGGCTTGGTTGTCGTTTGGCTCGATTCGCACGACTAGTTCCATGGAGCTGAGCACATGGTAAGCGCAGGGTTTGAGTCATAACACACACAGGAGCAAAGTGCAGGAAGGGTAACCCGAGATAACAAAGGTAAACAAGGATAAGGGATAGGCATAAATGCCATCGTGCAAAGGTGGTGGAGTTTATCTCTTCCATGCAAAATAGTTATTGCCAATAGTACCACCGCCGACTCATAGCTGTTCTACCCATTATAATAAAGTTCAACAGTCATGTCACTTGGACGACCAATGAAATTAATGGTAAGTGTATAAACCAACGTGCGTAATCAACGTTGTGCCAAAGTTTTAAACCATCAACATACAATTTGAAACCAATACCAAATATTTAACCATGCGCCAATGGGTCTTCATATCAATAGTTTAAGCAATGTGCCAATAGTTATGAAAATACAGACATAGGTATCATATAAAAGATATATATATGAAGGATTTAACCATAACACCTATGTATTCTCATGAAACCAAAGGTCAAATAGGTCAAATAACATTTAAATCCAAATACCAATGCATTACAAACTCCATGAAACCAAGTCACAAAATCAATCGAAGAATGAGTATCAATCAAAGGATCTTTCCAATTGGATAATGATAATTAAAAGGTAAGCGCAATGGGCATATTGACAAGAAGGATCATGATAGTTCAAATAATGACTTCAATGCGACTTCGAAAGACTAAGTTTTCACGCTTACAATCGTGAAAACAAAACAAAGGCAAATGTGCAAATGTCAGGAAAATAAAAGTGTGGTTTATTTGAAAATTGCGATGAAAAATAGATGTTTGCAAAACATTGGTGTAGGCAGCTTATACGACAGTGAAAAAAAGTAGATTGGCTTCCAACAGAGCCCCACACTCATTCACCCCCCCTCTAAGTGTGGTAGGTGTGTCCAACAATTGGTATCATAGCAGGCCTTCACTACAAGCCTTAAAAAGCTTGAAGGAGATCCATAGACACACAAATGGATGATGAAGTTCCAATCCTTGATGAGGAAAACTATTCTACTTGGAGAATAGAGATGAGAGTGTATTTGAAGACAATGGGAGGAGCTATTTGGAAGGAAACCATTGGTGGATATGTTCCTTTGAAGAACAAGTCAAAGTTTGCATCTCAAAGGGAAAGAAAGAAGAATGATGCATTGGCTCTCAAGACAATTCTTAGTGGACTTTCAAGCCCTATCACAGAGAGCATGGGAGAATGCACTTCAGCCAAGGATCTATGGCTAAATCTAGAGGAGACATATCAAATCAAGGAAGAGAAAGAATATATTGAATACCACTCCATCAAGATCATCAAAGGTAAAGAATCATCAAAAAATCTTGAATGGATTATTTCTAAATGTGATTTTGAAAACATTTCAAGTGAAGATAAATAATCAAGTGATAATAGCACAAAGGAAGATCTTGAAGACATTTCAAATGAAGGAAAATAAGTATGTGTTGATATTGGCAAAAAGGAAGATCATGAGGATATTTCAAATGAAGGTAAAGAACACTCTAAAGCCCTTGAATGAAATGATGATGATGATTAATTTTTCTGTACAACTGAAGAAGAATATGTAGATATAGTTTGTGTAAAGTTTGATGGTATTTATCCCATGAAAAGAATAGAAGGAAATCCATTAAAACTTCAAAAGTAAATTTAAGAGGGTTTATACATGTATAGGAGTGATCATTTTTATACACACTATAACTATCTTTCGGATAACACTAAGAAGTTTCTTAGGAGGAGTCAAAGGCACATATTGAATTTAAAGGGAATTCTCAAAGAACAAGAAGAGAGTTCTAAATTAGA
>ML790296.1:438557-450119 GCA_009831015.1 Picea engelmannii | reverse complement strand
TAATGGAAGATTCTATAACACCACAAGGTGTTGGAGATGTGATCAAATAGGACATATTTCTATTCACTGTAACTCTATGAGATGCTACAGTTGTAGTGGATTTGGCCACAAATCCCAGGAGTGATGGAACACAAGAAGAAAGTCCATGATGAGGACTTCACAAAGAATGGCTAGAAGAAGGAATGAAGTAAGAAAGGGAGGTATCTTTGAAAAGATGGATGCTCAGAGATCAAGTTATAAAGAGAAGGTTCATCTACAGAAGTGGGTGAAGAAGACAAAACAACCAGATCAGAATGAAAGACTGAAGGGAAGTACAAAAGTGTCATCTACTGAGGCACACACAGGTGACAATGGTGACAGTTGAGTGCATACACATTCTGACCTTGAATAGGTCATGTACACACGCGCTTAGTTGTGTAGCAGGCCACGTGTCTATTGTAAATCCTTGGGAAAAAGGAAATGCACATGGATTGGAGTTTGATGTGATGGTATAACTCTGTACTACAGAGTCTGACATTGTTTATTGCAGGTTCTGACACTGTTTGTTGTAGGTTTTTCATGGTTCTATGTTAGATCATGTAAGGTGATGATGTAAAATAAATTTTGGGTGCATGGAACTAAACCAAGAGTATGGATTGATGGTGAGAAAATTCTCATTTATTGGATTATGTAAAACAATCTGGTGGTGCACATGGCTGGTATATCTTATGATCAGTAGATATTGGTGGATGCACATGTATGGCATATTGGTAGATGCACATGGTTGGCATATTGGTAGATGCACATGTTGGCATATGGTGGATACATTTCATGGATAATATCTTTTGGCACATTGTTGATGTACATGGTTGATGTACATGGGTGTTGTGCATGGTGGGCACATTTTGGTACATGATGTACTTGGTGAATATATTGTTCATGATTCTCTATTTCATTCATGAAATATATTTTGTTTTATGATGCATGGTATGGCACAAGTTTTATGCATGAACAAGTCCAAGGATCATCATATGGCAACATATTGTTCATCTTCCAGAGAATATAGGGGGAGACATACCCTTAGGGGGAGTCATTCTTCTTCCCATGATTCTAGGAGGAGATATTGATCAGATGCATACCTAGAAAAGAAACCTATATTTGAAGAAAGAGCATAGAAGCATAATTCCAGGAGGAGCGATGGTCACGGGGGGAGTATGTTCGATGTATTTTCAGCATTACATCAGATTGATATCCCTTGTTCAAAAGGGGAGAGATTATACAGCGGCAACAAGATAGGGGGAGCAGCCCCAAGAGGAGAATGGCCCTTTGCCATTGATGTCAAAGGGGGAGAGATAATCACATTGATGTATTCTCATGGTGAGATCACACAATGGTATAATAAAAAAGATAATCACATTGATGTGGTTGATGTCGATTGATTGGGAGAGATTGATGTGGAGAGACAATCACATTGACTAATGATGTAGAGCATGCCTTGTCTACATGTTGACATCAATATTGGTAATTGGAGTTGACATCAATGTTGGTATTTCCATCAATGCCAAAGGGGGAGATTGTTGGATAATGTTGTCATTGATGCCAATGGTTTGTCATTGATGCAAATGGTTTGTCATTGAGGCCAATGGTTTGATTATTTGGGAGATTGTTGGATCATAGGTAAATGTTATGGTTTGATTGATGTAAAGTAATTGATTGATATAATGCCCTTGATGAGAATAATATATGTCCAAGTGGAAACCAATTGATACAAAGATGAATCATTAGTGTCTTATCATGGTTGATAAGGTGCACAAATGTATGAACTCCAAAGTGGTCCCCTTATGATGAAAGCCCTCACGGGAAGATACTTTATGGAATAAGTTATCCTAGAAGAATGGTTGGAGGACCCATGATTGTATGTGGAATAATGAGATGAAGATCAATGAATTTGTTGGTGAAACTATCCTAGTTGGATAGTGCTTGTCATGCTATTTCCGGTGGTATGTGGAATGTCACATAACTCCTCACGGTTTGAGAGTTATGGCCTTATGAAGATTGGAGGACCCCCATATGAAGGCTTGAAGCCCCAAAAGGTCAAAGAAGTAAAAGCTCTTGAAAAGAAGAAATCATTATTTAAATGATAAAGTAAAGTTACAAAATCAATATGGATTATTTAAATGACAAAGTAAAGTGACAAAATCAAGAAGGAATTTTTAAATGATAAAGTATTGGAGAACTTTCTATTCATGGAAAGTGGTTAACCCTAAGATAAGGAAAATAGGTCAACTGACCTAGAAATGGGTTAAGTAACCTAAAAATGAGTTAAGTGACCTAGATGATGAAAGTATAAATAAGAAGCTAGGATATCTTGTAAAATGTACATTTGGTAAGAATCCCTTTTGTGGATCAATGGAGAGCTTCTTTTTAATATATTTTGAAGTATTGATGGAGAGCTTATTGTGAGAGAATATTATTGGTGTGGATCTCTTGAGCATGATTGAAGATCTATAATGAGGAAGAGAGTGAGAGGAGGATCTCATGGATGCATCAAAGTTTCGTCAATGTCGGAGATCTTGACGACAAAAGTATCAGAGTCAAAGAAAACCCTATTTTTTGATGCCCACATAGGTTGTCTATGAATAGGATGCATGTACACGTGGGATGGCTATATATAGGGTGAGTGTACATGTGGTTTGATTGTGTACAGGGAGCATGGACTAAATAACCTCATGGAGATTTGTCTTTGAGCTGGTGCCAAGCTCTTGGATGATGAGGTAGGTTCCAGATCTACATTCTATGGCCTCAGATCTATCACTAAGACACTGGTATGGTTACATTATTGTCTTGATAGATGCTATTGTTTGATATGTTGTGAATGCTTAGGGAATTCTTGGTATGGATTCTATGATGTGGCTCAATTTGGTTGATTTGTTGATGGAGTGAGCATCACTTTTGTGATTCAGTAGTGACATGATTTCTATGGTATACTAGATATTTATACATGATTGAGATAGAATTCATATTGACTTGTTGTGGAGCATGAGCAAGTTATTGGAGAGCTTGGATGTGTTGTGACTGGTTGTGGGTCAGTTTGGACAGTGGAAGATAGAATAGAAAGTGATTGTAGGTTGCAGAGGATCTGATCATGTGAAGCAAAGCAAAACCCTAGTTGCTCAGAAGCATATGCTTGTTACATCATACACTGGCCGCGTTCACACGTGGGCCATAGTGAGCTAGGGAGTGTACACACGCGGACTACACTACTGACAGGTCGCGTACCTATTGACAGATTGATATCTGTTGAGGATTGTTGCCTCATCTCACTTGGGGCTGAGAATGTAAGTTGAATCTTGCATATAGAGCTGGTGCTCTTGTAGAGTTGTACTCTATTCAGTTGTTGCTAATAATCCCCAAGGATTGAAGTCCGTAATAAAAAGAAAATTGTGCATGCATCTTGTGTTCTTTGTGCTCATTGTGGTGATGACTTGTTGATGGTATATTGCTCATATATGTTGTTGATATGTACCTACATCTAATTGGTTATAAATGACAACAATGAGTAATTAATAAATGTTTAATGCTAATTGATAATTTTTTGTACAAGAGGGAAGTTTTGGGAAAAAGAGCCCCACACTCATTCACCCCCCCTCTAAGTGTGGTAGGTGTGTCCAACAGTTTGTGGGTGTGAGTTCAATATTGAAATTGTGAGAACAATTTCACCTTTGATATCACTATGTGATATCTATACTATATTAACCATTCAATACTACTTGTTGTTTGTGGGTGTGATTTCGATATATGTTCAAAGGCTAAAAAAATAAAAATAAAATTTAATACCCCTATTGAGGTATCAATTGTATAACTATTATGATTCTAAAATAAACATTCAGAATTCTTATTGCGAATACATAGGGTAGAAGAGTACCTTATAGGGATCAAGATATAGATATAGAATTATTCTTTGAAAATAAACTACAAAGTAATGGAAGTAATACACCTCGAAAATTAGTTTAATACTCTAGAAATGAATACATGATATCAAATTAAATCTAGTCACTCTATGTACATAGCAGAAAAATTAATGGCAACGATTTTTTCCACAAATTTATTGTATCAATCCCCAAAAGATTCATTACAATTGTCAAGGTTTAGTTTTAGTCCTAGAGGAAATTGTTTAACTTAGTTAACTCCTAGTTAGATAGTAGCAATATCACAAGAAATTGTTCAACCAATAGTGTTTGCTATCAATTTCCATATAAATCATTTAACTAGTCTATATTGTTAGTATGAATGCAATACCTAGAATACTATATAATCAATTGTAATATGTCATGGGTATATTAGTGCCCACTCTTATAGACACTACACAATGAAACCAATTATGATATTTAGTGGGTTTATATATATATATATATATAAGTTATTCATTTTGGTCTATTGGCATAGGCACCATATACAATTTAGCATCTAAATAATATGAATTTCACTACAAAATTACAATTAAAAATAAATTTCATATAATTTTTTTTCAAAGAAATATAAATAATTATTCACTTGAAAGGTAATTATAAATACACACTTATATACACACACAACTCTATAATCAATGGGTAACAAATTTATTTCCATCAAAAGTAATATCTTACAAGAATTACCATAGAGTGATTTTCACCTTTGAAGTTTGAATGATGAGATTGAATTACTCTTGAATCTTCTTTTAACTTTTGATTTTCACTTCAATTTCATTTACTAATATTTGATATTCCATTGGTTGACCACCTTATCAAAACCAATGGGTACTCTCATTTCCCAAGGATTTCTAGAGTATAATGTATTTGTATGAAAGGTACCAATCTACCAAAATGATGGAAGAGTGAAGCCTCAAACTTGAGAGAAACTCCCCACCTCTTGAGCACTCTACAATAGACCAAATTATTCAACAATCATCAATACAAATTTAAGTTTTACAACAACCATCCAACATTAAGGTGCAAAAGTGTATGATCCCTCTATCTCAAGCCTCCATTTTATAGGCCTTGTGGACCAAGACACTTATCCATATAATCCATAAATGTAATTTTATAATTTAATAAATACCTATTATTCATCCACCCGTGTGTCACTCACAAGCTCAAGTGCACAAGTAATTCCTTATTTAAAAATATAGAATAGTAATTAATCTTCACCAACTACCACATTTCATATTTTAACTCATAAATGTTCTCTTGATCTCATTTCCTATTTGAGTGGGTACACATGTAATCAATATTTTAGTTATTTATTAACTCTCTTTAATAACCCCAATCCCAATTTTGTTTTCCAACACTTCTGTTAGAATTTGAATTCCTTGTTCCTCTTTCTTCTACTTCAAATCACACTTCAAAACTAATTTTGAAATTCTGATAACATGTTTTTTTAATAAAGAAGCATGAAACAATCACATGCAATAATCAATATTTATGATGCAACATAAAAGAAATGAAAAATATGTCATGTACGCTAATAGCCAGCAAGCATGTATAATACAAATACTAATTTCAAACGTAATAATTAATACACAGTGGAAATAAATATACAAGTAGAGAAACACATAACAAAGACTACTTATCTTTATTAACACCAATCATCAACTGGCTACAGACCAAGGATGTTCCACCCAACCATAAACATTGTTGTTCCGAGTCTCAACAACATGTCACCCCTGAGTCAAGGTCACCCCTGAGTCAGGGCTTTGAATCCACAAGGATGGTTCTAGGGTGTCACTCATCTTCCCAAACTAGTAAGCTCCCAAGATCTCATAGGTTTCTCAGCACACCATCATCTGAAATACATTATCTCTCTTCTTTCCAGCATGAAAAAACCAAGAGAATGGACCCCCTTCTCTACCACACAGTCTCTTAGGCTATCCATCTCCTTCTAGGGCTCCAGTGCATCTAGTCAATAATATCCATGTTGGAACTTTCAAGATTTGTAGAAGTGAATAACATTTAGTACAGAACAATGTATCTTAGGAATACAAACATCAATTCATGGTTGGAATACACCATAGTTTTCTACATCCAATAAACAATGACCTCCTTTCCAACAATTTTTTTTCCTTTTCCCAACCAACATCAAGTATGAATAAGGAATACTGAATGATGAATAGTTAATTAAGAGTGAATAGCATGAACCTCTCAATATCCCACAACATGTGCTTATATATTTACATGAAATCAAGAACCACATGGCCTTCCCCCAAGAATCTCATCTAATTGTTATTCTTCATTAAAACCAAAATGGGTAAATTAAATATAAAACAAATACTTATCCCCTTAAGCCCCCTCTCTCATGGAATCATATCCCCCTATAACTTGTGTTCATGTATATCTAGCATCTAATGATGTTTTTTATTATGAATGATGATGAAATCGTTACATTTCCTAGGCACTCCGACCTATTTTAATTGTTTGGGAACTACAGCCTTTCATCAAATAAAAAAAATACATTATTTAATATTGGGACTCAAAACTAGGGTATTACATTCCCCTCCCCTTTATTTTGGCACTTTCCTTAGTGCATATACAAGAAAAAACATAAAAAATTCAAAATCATTCGAAAATTTATGCCCATACTCTACCTGAATGGCATATTCACTCTCCCAAGTAGCATATTTAGTACCGTAGCAGGTCCATTGAACTTTTAGGAGCTCTATAAATTGATTCCAGAGAATTTTGACTTTTCTATCTAATATGCAAACGGGATGGACCTGAAAGTATACCTCTGGCTCTACCTGAATCAAATGTCAATCAATAACATGGTTGGAATCATGTACATAGTTTTTTATCAAAGAGACATGAAATACATTATGAACGCTCATAGAAATAGTAAATTCAAGCATGCATCCAACTGGCCCTATTTTGTCTTATATCTCAAATGGACCACATAATATGGCTTCTATCTTTGTACAACTACCCAACTTAAATGATATTTTCTCATGCTTCACTTTCAAAACCACATGCTATCCCACTTTAAATTCTCTAGTTGTCATATTATTATTTTCATAAATCTTCTATCTCTCTTTTGCTACCTGTAACATCCCTCTCTTGCGCACAATGAGTGAACGTATTCTTTGAAGACACTTGCGTGCAACTGATCTGGGTCGTTTTACCATTGGTTGTTTTGATTATGATTATGAGACATTTTGGATTTGATGTTATGTTATTTTTGTTGTATTTACATAGACATGTTCTATTGACTATGTTTTCCTAAGTGTGTAGGACTTTGGACGTTGAGGATGCTAAGGCATCAATGAAACTCCTTGGATTTTGAATCGAGCTAGGGAGTGGACTATTGGGGTTTGAATGTGGTTGATGTGACATATGTATATATGATTAGATATTATGATGTTGATTGTTATTTCTAACATGATTCATGATGCATGTAGGCTGACGATAGCTTATTGACTAAACTCACATTTGGAGTAAAGGGGTCACGCACAACAACCAGGGACATTGAGGGAGAGGTGTGACAACATCCCTACCACAACCTACTAGCACTCCCAACGTGGCTCGAAGTGTAGGTTAACGATTAACTAGTTTGAGAAGACCCAAGATGTCGTGAGGGTAGACTGTGACAAACACTCACGATGATTCTAAGGGGAGCGCAATAAGACAGGTTCCTTATTCCTTAGAGGCCCTCAGTCTCCCATAATATGACCTGATAGTGAATTGAATCTAGGGGTTTGACATCTACCAAATTCAGTCAAGAGGTGAGTGTTAAGAACCAAATATCAATATAGCATAGAAAAACCTCAGAAAAAGTACTCAACGCCTTGAAAAAGAGATAATTTCAGATAGTAAGCCTCTTCTAGGGGGAAACCTCCTTTTACCCCACTTAAATGTTCAAGTACAAGATGATTCAAAAATGAAAATTTCTCCTTGGTATATATAGGAGACTAGGAGGTATAATTACAACTATAATTACAACTAATGGCCTAAAGTTGACATAAATAAAATAACATTACTAATATAATATGCCCCAATTAAGGGGTAATGATCCAATATTAGGGCTTAACATGCCCCTCCCCTTGAGACAAGTGTTGTCCACAATGCTTGAGTAACTTTGGATGCTTCTATATAAAAGACTCATCTTCCCAAGTGGAATCTTCAGCCAATAGTTTCCTCCATTTAATGAGAAACTCTGAAATGGATCTATTATTCAGTTGGCGAATTCTTGTGTCAGTGATGGCTTCAAGATCCAATATGATTTTTCTTTCCTCGTCAATTTCTGGAAATATAGTTTGAACTGGGATCTTGTCCCCTATAACCTTATTTAAGCATGAAACATAGAAAATTGGGTGTACTCGTGCAGATGCAGGCAACTCCAATTTGTATTCCATAGTACCAATCTTTTGCAACACCTTATAAGGGCCATAGTACTTTGGTGATAATTTATTATCCTTCTTGGCTTTCTTGAGGGACATATGTTTGTATGGTTGTAGTCTTAAAAACACCCAACCCCCTACTTCAAAACGTCTTTCACTACGATGTTGATCTTCTTGTTGTTTCATGTGATTATGTTCCATGGTCAGGTTGTCCTTTAAGATTTGTAGAACTTGTTGTTGATTCTTGATGTGATCTTCCATTGCTTGAACCTTAGATTTTTATGTTAGAGAAGAAGTGATGGAAGGAGGGTGGTATCCATAAAGTGCCACAAATGGTGTCATTTTTGTTGCAGTATGAAAGGAAGTGTTATACCACCATTCTGCCAAGGGTAACCATTTGAACCATTGTGTTTGTTTATTAGAGACAAATAAACAAAGGTAGACTTCCAGACATTTGTTCACTATATCAGTTTGTCCATCAGATTGAGGATGATAGGATGAGATATGAGCCAATTGAGTACCCAAACAAGAAAATAATTATGTCCAAAAATGTCCAGTGAAGATGGGATCTCTATCACTTGCAATAATCTTTGGGCTTCCATGTATATTTTGAACTGTCTCCATGAATACAGTGGCAACTGTACTAACTTTGAAGGGATGAGAAAGTGCACAAAAGTGTGCGTACTTGGTTAGTTTGTCAACAATCACCATGATGACACTCTTTCCTTCAGACTTTGGTAACCCTGTGATGAAATCCATGGAAACCTCCTCCCAACGCTGACTTGGGATAGATAATGGTTGTAAAAGACCTTGGGTATTAATTATTTCCACCTCATTTTGTTGGCAAAACAAACATTCTTCCACAAACCTTTGAACATCAGTTTTAAGGCCATCCCCAAAAAAAGTCCTTCTTGACTCTATGGTAGGTTTTCAAAAATCCCGAGTGCCCTTGTACTGGAGAGGTGTACAATTCCAATAGTACCTTTTGTTTGAGTTGGGAGTTCTTACATAAATATAAGCGATCTTTGTACCATAGTGAATCATTTTTCCATGTAAATGTATTTGATGCACTGGAATCCTGCAACAGCCTTTGAATGAGAGTCCACACCTTTTCATCATTCTTCCATTCATCCATTGCTTCTATTATCCAATCGGTTTGGATGATCGAGATAGCACAGAGAAAGTCCTCAACATCTTCATTCTTTCTTGAGAGTGCATCTTCCACAACATTTTTCTTCCCCTTTTTATAGACGATTTCAAAATCATAACCTAATATCTTGGTTACCCATTTTTGTTGTTCTTCTGAAGATAGTCTTTGTTCCAAGAAGTATTTAAGACTATCATGATCTGTTTTGACCTTGAAGTGCCTACCTATTAGGTAAGGATGCCATTTATTCAATGCACGTAGTATTTCCATCATTTATTTCTCATAAATGGGCTTGTGTAAGTCCTTTCCCTTGAGTGGTCGACTTTCAAAATCTAGGGGCCTTCCTTCTTGCATTAGGACAACACCAATTCCATTTCCCAAGGCATCACATTCCATAATAAAGGTTTTTGTGAAGTCTGGAGTGGTCAAGACATGAGCTTTACACATCACCTCTTTAAGTTGTTCAAAAGATTTAGTTTCCTCTGGAGTCCATGAAAATTCATCCTTCTTAGTTAGTGCCATTAAAGGTGCTACTATTATTCCATAGTTTTGAATAAAATTGCGGTTGTAACCTGTCAAAACCAAAAATCTTCTAAGATTATTCAATGTTTTGGGAATTGGCCAGTCCATCATGGCCTTAATATTTTTAGGGTATACCTTGACACCTTCATGAGATACAATATGTAACATCCCGCTCTGGCGCACTGAGAAACTTATTATTTGAGGACACTTGCTCGCAAGTGATCTGGACCTTTTTTATGTTAGAACTTTTATACCTGATTATGATGCGATTGACAGATGACATGATGTGTTACTATTTGATTGACACAGGTGCTGCTGACTCTGTTTTATTGAGTGTGCAGGGTTTTTGACCTTGAGGATGCAGAGGCATCGGTAGAACCCCCTTCAACTCCCGACTGAGTCAGGGAGTGTGCTTTTGGGTTGATATGTTTACCATGATGTTTCATTTGATTTGATGATTTGATGTTGACATTGCTGACATGATTGTTGATGATGCAGGCTGACGATAGCTTGCCGACCAGACTCACATATGGAGTAAAGGGGCCACACATGATTTGCAGAGAGGTAGAGGGAGAGGGGAGGACAACATCCCTGCCACCGCCTACTAGCACTCCCGCCGTGGCTCGAACTGTAGGTTAACGATTACCTAGTCTGAGAGGATCCACGATGCCGTGAGGGAAGACTGCAACAGGCGCTCACGATGACTCTAAGGGGCGCGCAATAAGGTGGGGGACTTATTCCTTAGAACCTTTAGTCTCCTACAACTTCACCTGGCGGAGTGTTGACTCCAAGGGTTATAGATGTCTACCAATCAGTCCAGTTGGTGAGTGGCACCCTTGGATTACGTGGTGCATCCTGAAGGGCATGTCGCACAAAATAACTCTATTGGCGAGTGGCACCCTTGGAGCACGTGGTGCATCTTGAAGGGCACGTCGCACAAAAGAAATTCGAGAATCGAGTGGCACCCTTGGAGCACGTGGTGCCTCCTGAAGGGAACGTCGCAATAATGTTGGATGAAGGAGTCAGCCTAAATTACCCTAAGACATCAACACCTGAATAAATCCTTAAACAATTCCGCTAACTAGGCGTCGTCAGTTCATAATTTGAGCCCTATGTCAAGAAAAGAAAAAACATACCTCAAGACTATACATTAATATTCTTTCCCCCTATGATTTGCAACCTCCACCTAATCCAAGGAATTTCCTTTCTTAATTTAATACATAAAAAAAATCCTCCTTTAATTGAATTCATAAAGTAATTCCTTCCTAAATCGCATACATAAGGCCTTTCCTCATTCCCAGTAGTAAGCTTGATAATTTACCTTTTTAGTGAAGGTACTACTACTTCGCCCTAACATAATAATCTAGACTTAACCATCTCTTAATAACAATTCCATTATATTCTGGCTCACAATAGCTCTGCCATTCAAATAACATTAGAGTTTCATTTCCTACTAGCTAGCATTAACAATACAGGTGCTAATAATAAAATTAAACAAAAAAAAACCCACTTAAGCTAATGTGAGTCTTCATAAAGTGTGTAGGGTAAA
>ML790296.1:387425-404242 GCA_009831015.1 Picea engelmannii | reverse complement strand
GGGGGAGTGAGAGAATTGAGTCTTTTAATAATTAAAAAGAAATTAATTTTGGAGAACCAGAGGCATGTGTGACACTTGGACGGCGTAGACTGTTAGAGGGTTAGTCATTAAAAATTAATTAATTAATGATTTATGAATTAGGTTAGTCTCAAAATTCTATAAAAGGAGGGGAAAGGAAGGAAGAAGGGGATGAACGGTTAGCGTAACGTTACGCTGCCGAGTTGTGGCTTGACGGATTGCTTGTGAGGAGTTGGGTTTATCTCAGCTGTGTGTGGGAGTGGTAGCTCCACCATGGAGGCGAGCTGAGACGCTAGTTTATCTCTGGTGCTTGTGTGGCCCCTTTGCAGCTAGGGGGGCTAAGGGGGAAGAAGAGTACCCCTAGTGTTTGGCTGGGAGGTACCGGTGAGCTTTCTTTGGTCGGCAAGCAGAAGCGGCACGGAGCGAGGGAAGCAGCACAGCGCGAGGGACGTCTCCGAAGCGGGCGAGTGGCAACGGTATGATTTTAATGGTCAAGTAGAAAGCAGTTTTATATTCGGCAAATTTATTGTTATTGGTGATAATATGATGAGATTGGTTGGCATTATGGTTTGCAATTTCGTTCCGCAATGATATTAGAGTTGTTTATATTCTGATCATGTGTCACCTCAGTTATGATGTCATGTGTTTTTGCATTGATATGAATTAGGTGATGTTGTTAAATTAATATTTGTTAAAAAGAAAAAAAAAATTTCCTATTGAACTTCGCTATTCATAGACATAATGAAGGGGTCGTCACAAATTTTTAATTTTATTCTAGGGTCTTTTCTTAAGGTTAGACTAAATTTTTACCCTAAAAAGTTTTAGACTTAGGACTTATATTTTGAACTGGGCGACACTTGGTTAGGGAAGTTTTTTAAGGATTTCTTAAGGCGTTAAAGTCTTAGGGCCATCTAGGTTTGTTTCTTCATATCATCAACGTGGCGTGCCCTTCAGGACACACCACGTGCTCCAAGGGTTCCATTCGCCTCGGTTATTTCTTTTGCGCGACGTGCCCTTCAGGATGCACCACATGTTCCAAGGGTGCCACTCGCTAACTTGTGTTTCTTTCGCGTGACGTGCCCTTCAGGATGAACCACGTGCTCCAAGGGTGCCACTCACCAACTTGACTAATTGGTAGACATCTATAACCCCTGGAGTCAACACTCCACCAGGTGAACTTGTGGGAGATTAAGATATCTAAGGAATAAGGCCCCCGCCTTATTGCGTGCCCCTTAGAATCATCATGAGCGACTGTCACAGTCTTCCCTCATGGCATCATGGATCCTCTCGAACTAGGTAGTCGTTAACCTACAGTTAGAGCTATGGCGAGAGTGCTAGTAGGCTGTGGCAGGGCTGTTGTCCACACCTCTCCCTCAACCTCTCTGGAAATCATCTGTTGCCCCTTTACTCCATATGTGATTCTGGTCGGCAAGCTATCGTCAGCCTGCATCATCAACAATCATGTCAGAACATTTCAACATCATATCATCAAATCAATGAAATATCACAGTAAATAAATCAACCCAAATAGCACACTCCCTGACTCAATCCAGAGTCCAAGGGGTTCCACTGATGCCTCTGCATCCTCAAGGTCCAAAACCCTGCACACTCAATAAAACTAAGTCAATAGCACCTGTCTACGTCAAAGCAGTAAAACATCATGTCATCTAGCATAACGCATCATAATCAAGGATAAATGTTTTAACATCATAAAAGTCCAGATCACTTGCGAGCAAGTGTCCTCAAAGAACAGGTTTTCTCAGTGAGCCAGAGCGGGATGTTACACTTTTCCATGAGAAATCCATTATTATATAGGAGAAAGAGAGACGGTTAAATAGATTAGGATGATCCCACCAAATCATAGAAGCGAGTAGGATCCAAACCATATGGATGCTACCTAATATTATAGAAGATCCCTTCTAGAGATTTCATGAACTTTGACCTTTTCTTAGTCTTTCAACGTTGCCGCACCTTGGCTATTGTGTAGCCTGTGAAAACACCGCAAGCTAGTTTAATGATAGTATGTGGCGATCAGGCATCTCTGCACTGTACCTTATGGCTGGCCTGTGACAACCTTCCAAAAACAAGTTTTGTAGAAGAGGGAGCTAGTCACTTTTCTCATGAAGAAAGCTTCTTTTGGAAGCTTGAACACATGTTGTAGAAAGATCACCAAGGTGACTAAAATAATGTGTAATAGAATGCCCCCCAAAGTATGAGGCTAGAACTTGTGACAACCAAAATGCTTTGTAGAATATGTGTATGTGTCGGAAACAAGGAGCGTGTCAATCGAAAACTTGCAAACAACCAAGCATCTACGCAATATTATACCATTTTTGAGGTAGTCATTCCCATGCTCAGATGACAAGTGATTTAAATCATAAATGTCATTCACGGTCACTAATCATACACTATGGATCCATGTCACCAAGATTCTACATAGCCACCAGGAATACAATGTGGATCTATGCTCGTAGAAAATTTAGATTCTTTCATAGCCACAAGACATACAAAGTGGATCTATGTGTCAATACAGATCATAAATACTCCATCACAACCTATATCAAAACAATGAGATCCAGGTTCTTCAATCCCGTCATCTGTAAGTATGAATCTAACCATGCAATTATAGTTGTTGAAGTCGAACATGGTAGAAACCACTTGATTACCGACCATTAGTTAAAACCATTAACAAGTGCAAGGGAAATCACCATTGATCAATGAATCCCAAGGTACCTTAGTACAATCCAACGAATGCAAATAAATGAACTGAAGTCGAGCACTCGATAGAATCTCTAAATCAGGGATGAATGATGTGAACCCACTATCAAAATTGAAGAAACCTACCATTGAGGCATGCAAGTTCTAAGGTACTAATTGATTTCTAAGTATTATTCTTGAATAATGATTTGAAGTCGACAGGAAAAGACTCATCATAGGAGTTCCTTGATGTATCCCCCATCAATGACATGAAATAAGTAATAGATTTAAGGTAGATCAAAGTACGAAGATGATTTGAAACTGACACAGTGAAGGACGACATGGTAGGAATTGATAACTATAGATGGTTGACTCGATAGAAGGCTTATAAAAGGTTGGACTTCTCTTGAACATATGAATGACACAAAAATGGTCTTGGTAGCATTAAATCAAAGAAGACCTAAGATATGAACTTGCAGAAGGTCAAACAAGAGACAAATGGATTTTCCAACCCAGATTGAATGAAGAAGGGGGTGTCATGTTCAAGAGCTACTATTACTACCACTAACACAAATATAAAGACACCTTTCTTTCCCAAAATTTCCTCCACCATTTCTGGCGAGTACCTCTTTATGTTTATGCAAGCTTGAGGAGCATAACATATTCTTGTTGATGTAAGCTTATCCTTTCGAAGAGTCCCTTAGAGTATGTTTAACTAACCCTAATAAGGAGTGGTTCGGTTCCATATAGGTCTTTCTATGTTTGTTTAACGAGTCCAAAGAGAGAAAACTCGGGGGTTTTTCATATTTAGAGAGTCTGGAAAACACTTAAAGAGAACTCTCTTAGTTTCTTTTTCATAAATTAGTTTGATTAGACCAAAAAAGTTATAACCTATTGCCCATCAAGTGTTTTCTTCAAATACTTTTACAAGCATGAAAAGAACAAGGTCACTTGTCAATATTTTCATGTTTAGAGAGTCTGAAAAGATCTTAAAGGGAACTCCAGGGGGTTCCTTTTTCGTATAACCTTTACGAGTCCGAAAAAATGATAAAATTCTACTCGGTTACATTCTCATGGATTTATGAGCATGAGAACTAACAAAGACTGAGCTTGAGATTTTTTGCATTCTTATGCAAGATTAAAACAAAACAAAATTATGCTTCGGATAGATTTTATTTTTACACTAGACTAAAACTAGCCAAAACTATGCCTGAACCTAGTTTCATTTTTACAGAAGCTTTAACTAGAGGAAACTATGCTTGAGGTAGTGTTGATGGGAAAAATTGACATTCCCTCAACTAGAAGAACGAGTCTGGTTCGGGGTTGTCTAAATAATCCAAGCCGTTTGGTGTAACTCGTTCTGACGGGTTTAATGGCTCTGTTAGCCAATCTAAGAATCCTAAAAGAAATGAATGAAAGAGAGAAATAACTAACTAATTACTAAACACACTATATATATGTACATATATTCAAATGTAACTATAGTAGTTGTATTTAAGCAGAAGATATAAAAGTCTCATTTATTTACATGATTTACAAGATGCAAGTTTTAATCGAAACTTATGAAAATCAATGTGAAAAATGATTACTTCTAGGAAGCAGATAAAGAAAGAACATACAAATATTTATTGTTTTTCTTTTATAAATTTAAAGAATCTTGCAAAAAAAACCTTAATGAAACATGAACATGTGGATAGTCAAAGATGAACCATACAGTCTAGTTTCAATGATATGTAAATGAAATAAAAATACAAAGAATCTATCTTGTCAATGAATTAGTGAGGTGTACTCAAGCATCTGTATGAGTGGTGAACATCCAACTTCCATGTCCAAGAGAGAAATCTGCAATGAACCTTATGATTGTTCTAAATAAATCCAGAACATGTATTGGCAGCTTAGGTTTTAACGACAAAAAATGAAACACAAACATAAACCTGTGATCTCATAATTATACATGATTACATCAAGATAAATCTAGAGGCAATCTATGCATTTTATCATTCAATTTAAAACTCAAAGATAAATCTCATTATTTAAATTGAATATATAATCACAACATTTTGTATTTTGATGAAGCAAATGATAGATGGTATTTATAATATAAACCTCCTACACATCACAGATCATTTAATCTAAAGATATCAGACCTGCACATGTAACAGGATTAAAAAAAACATAAATAACAACATTCTAAACAAAATGCTAAAACCAAAATGCATATATGTTGTTCTATTAAATTTTTGGAATCACTTGTCCATTTTGTAGTCTTGGAAGAATTTTTTTGGATAATAAACTTTAAAGATTGGAAACATTAATACATAAATGATAATGATTAACCATGTATTGATAAAAAAGACTAAAGCTATTTAAATCAATGCATAATCAATTATTCAAATAATATGAAGATATTATAATGAAAATAAAACCATTTTACTCACAGGACAAAAGCCATTAAGCAATCTGGAATTCCATATTCTTCTTTGAAAATATTCGTCCATTCTCCCAAAGATTCCAACCATCCGTTACTCCATTTGAAAATAAATAAAAAGTTTACAAAATCAATAATATACAAAAGAGAAAGGATTAAAATCCTCCTCTCCAATTCTTGGATCCCTTTGGCTATGATCTTTCTCATATATTTATAAAATGAATGAACAGTCTGGGCATCACTATTAATTTCCACTACATGAAATTTGCCTCGAAAACAGACCCAAATATATCTCAAATAGTGCATTTGTTTAGGACAATCTTTTCGCGGAAGGTAAATGGGTCCATTTTGGTTTTGGGTTTTCAATCGTTTCTTCCAATTCCTCACGTTTTGGCTGCAATCAGTTCTGCAAAATCGTCTGTCTGATCTTGACACCTTTCCAAATTTTATCTGTTGTTTCTCATAAAATTATTTGTAGCAATCCAAAATTATTTTTGGATCAATAATATTGAACGTATTTGGATAATAAAATCAAGCCATGATCAAATCTGTATCGAATATTTGATAATAGAAACCTGTGAAACAAAAAGAAACCTAAATTAATAATCTAAAAATTGTGAATAAAACAAAATTTAGAAAAATAAAAAATGAATTTAAACTAACTAAAAGTTCTAAACAAACATTGCTTATATTTTCCTTTCAAATATGATCTTAATTCTAGAAGCTTCAAGTTAATGAAGAAAAAATATTAATTTTAGTTTTTTACAAAAACAAACAAATGATAGATAATTCTTTGATTATTATTATTTTGAAATGAGATGCAAAATGAAAAAAGAATTCAATTAATTAACATCACCAAATGATTTCATGAAAATGAGAAACCAACCAAGATATTATTTATTGAAGTATTGAACACATTATTCAAAATAGTCAAACTTGCTAATGAGCAAAAGAATGAATACATAATCATAATTTAAACGAAAGTAAACATTTGATAAAAGTTAATGTTTTGTTTAAATTGAGATTTTTATGCTCATTTCTAACTTTTGACATATACTATTGTAATGAATGTCTCAAACTATAGTGAATGTCTTAAGTTTGTCCCAAAGCAAGCCAAGGTATGGAACTATTCGAAAAGGTTGGTTCTGTAGCTCATTATGATTATCGGGATTTGAATGGGGGGGCCTTTAAATTTTGTAAAAATATAAAGGGAGTTGTTGGGGCCCAACAAATGGTGACTTACTCGGTGAAGCAGTCATCTCTGATCTGGTAAGATTTCATCTCAGGAAGAAAATAATAAGACTTGAAAAAGGATTTAAGCTCCCTGAAATAAATTCACTTTGAGACCATATAGTATTACGATAAACTCAATGTTATAATCAGACAATAGAATTTTCTTTGTAGAAGATTATGACCTAAAATAATGTCTGAATAAAAGAGTCACGATGTTTATAAAATAACTTCAATACCGTCGATAGAGCCACTGCTGCCAACAGACAACCATAGACTCGACAGAGATGTCATTTAACCCACTCAAATTCTTTAATCCCATCCAATAGTTGTATCCACATGATGTATACTTCCATAAAAGTTAATTTAAAAACATATACCTGCTACCTCTCGATCTGACATTGCTTCATTGCCAACAAGTCTATTCAGTACCCTGACGAAGTTATCTTCGTATCATGTGTGCATTTCCCCGCTGCCAACGAGCCTGTTAAGTACCCCGATGGGTTTACACACACTTCCCACACATAACTGCTTCCAACCCTCTTATTTCACTTTTAAATAATAATACAATTATAGATTTCTTGATGATAAAGAGAGTGGGGTGATACTGGAGGTTAATTGCAATACAGCTGAATAGTTGACCATGTTGTTTATTTGGTTTCAAAACTGGAAGTTTTATCATGGTTTAGAGATTTTATATTTCATTTAAGAAATCATCTAGAGAATGGGGAAGCACTTAAAAGTGATTCCTTAAGAATATGGATGGTGTAAAAAGTTTAAAGATCATCGTAATTCTCAAATATTTAAACCATACCTCTGGTTTAATACTCTAGCAAAGATAATTTGAGGAAAAAATGAAAGTGACAATTGACTTAAAAATCAATTGTCTGATCTATATCTTAATATCATGACCTCTTTGAATTATTTCAAATTGCTTGAAAAACACAAGTCTTAAAATAAATGCTTCCTTCGACAATATCTCTTTGATCAGAAATATATTGATTCAAAAAGAAAGATAAGAAGAAAACTCATTTAAAATAATCAAAGAAAACAAAAACACACAACAAACCAAATCAAATTTTGTTAATGGGATTCAAAATTAAAAGTACACAAAATCAAAACAGAAAAAGAAAACGTTTTAGGAAATCATTTTGGCCAAAGATAAACTTGAGTTTTTGTATTCACTATCATCTCACTGTAAAATAAAGGAAGAACTAAATCATATAAAATATCATGTGCGAGCAAGTTTTTTTCTTAATATAGTGATGCATGAGATGATACTTTGACAAAACATTATTATTCAAAATAAAAGAGACTAAAAGAAAATATAAAAATCCTTATTAAGATGACTGCAGTCCTACTCGTGGCACCTTGGGTCAGGGTTGAATTGATAGTTCAAATTTACTTAACTCTTTACTTTCCATTTAAATTTTTCATGATGATACTGTGTTTTTGAAAAGAAAGATTCAATGAAAAGCAAAGAGAACAAGATTTAAAGTGGACTTCCCTAACAACATTCATGTTATGGTTCTCTTGGTGTGCTTGCTTGTGTTCATAACTTCATTATTACAAAGAGAAAAACTGAGAAATAAAACTAAAAGAAAACCTACTCCTAAGCCTACTCTAACTACTAAACAAATAAAAAATATTAAGTGAAGTCATGCTTCCAATGTATCCATCGGAGTAATTCCAATCCTGCAATGGAAACAAGATAAAATATTAGTAACAAGAATGGTAGTATATAGAAAAATAACAAAAATATATCATACTTACCATTATCATCATCATTTAAAAACAAGGCAAGCATGACCTTACCATTCCCTTGAACATTCTTTTTCTATGAATCCTCCAGCCATTCTGCAATTTTGTAAATGTATGTGTCACAAAAATATGAAAAAATGAGATTGTGAAGCTCGTGAGAGTTATGGGGACTTGAAATAACCATCGGCCTAGACCGAAGTGTCCCATATTCCGGACAATTCTCAAAGTGTTCATCAATTTCTTCACATGGAGGATCTAAAAAAATCATGTAATGCTTACTTCCTAGATATTTAGGTAAAAACAAAGTAAGCACAACTTTATCTTTATTATGAAGATTTTTTAGATACGAATCTTCAAGCCAATCTAAGATCCTGTCATAAAAATTAGGATGCAAACTATGAATTTGATGAAATGGATATATCAATGGGGAACACATCATAAGAGGATTCATGACATCAATTAGATTATTGGTTTGAACGCTTCCTTTGATGAGATTGATTGTTTCAAAATGTGAAGCATAAACATTAAAATTTGAACTAATCAAAGAACAAATATGCAATGCAGAATATTCGATTTCCATAAGGATGAGTGCATTGTATTTTTCAAAAATAAAGCATGTAAAATCATCTTGCAACATGTCATTTTTCCATTCGAGTGATGAAAGTGAAAGAGCATCAAATCCGACTTGATAAGTGTTATGTTTGGAATTAGTTTCACCAAATTTTGGCATATCGAAAAGATTGGATTGTGGTAGCAAAGAGTAATATGCCGTGGGTAAAGTATCAAATCCACCAAACTCTAATAAGAGATCGGGATATAAAGAGTAAAAGGAATCAGAAATAAGCACCTGAAAAAAATATCTTGAGCTATGATATTTAACAATGGTATTATCAAGACATTCATCTTCATTTTCCTTAAAACTTTCACTCTATTTTGGTGATAAATTCTTCAACATAATATGATCATCTAAATTTATCTCCGATACGATAGATAATTCAAAACTTTCCTGGAAAACATTTGATCTTTCATGTTGATAAGGTACGATTTGTAGATGAGGGTTTAATGTTTCTTCTTCCAATTGCAGATCTACATCTCTAATCAGTTTCATTGGAATAATAGAATGCTTACGATCATTTTCATCACCTAAGTCTTCTTCAATAACCGAATTTAAATACTGATTAGAGAAAGAGTTAGGAGAATGAGGACATTCACCTTGACCCAACATCGAATCTTCTTCCACGATGGTCGAGGAATGAAAATACAATGATTTAGAGGAAAAACCAATTTCATTGTCAGTAAGAACATTTTCAATAGATTTTACCTCCCTTTCTTGTTGAACATTTTTAGATGGATCCTTCTCATCATGTGAACACAATTCTTCTTTCAATTGAGTGCTAGTATTTATAACTGCTTCATCATTTGCGATCGAATATGACTGGATGCAAGCATCATAGAGGAGATTTAATACAAGTGACATGCCATCCAGATTAAATTTACAAAGAACATGATGGATTCTTGTCGAAAATCCTTTTGAAGATGAATCGCCATTGATTAGCAAAGTCTGAAATTCTTCACACAATTGATTATAATCATAGATTTCAAAATCATCTAAAAATTCATCTACAAACTAAAACCAATCAAAAACATGATATGCTGGAAAAGGCTCAAACCAATGTTTAATCCGACCTTTGAAAGTAAAAGAAAACAATCTACACAAAACCTTTAAATCATAAATATCATGCTCGATGCATTTACACCAAAACTTGTTAATATGGTCTTTTGCAGATACATTCCCCCCACCATCAAAGGTGAGTTTGGACAAGAGAGAGACTGTCTTGCTGGGAATATCAGGTAATGAGAAGTGAAAAGCATGTTCCAACATAGTGATTTAGAAATCCATGGGAAATTAATAAATTTGAAACAAAGACTCCTATAAGACCAGCTTATCAGTCTGGCCCTCCTTCTAGCGCCATTTGTTGATGGGCGAAATTGACCGTCCATCAACTAGAAGAGCGAGTCTGGTCCGAGGTTGTCTAAATAACCCAAGTCGTTTGGTGTAACTCATTCTGATGGGTTTAATGGCTCCGTTAGCCAATCTAAAAATCCTAAAAGAAACAAATGAAAGAGAGAAATAACTAACTAATTACTAAGCACACTATATATATGTACATATATTCAAATGTAACTATAGTAGTTGTATTTAAGCAGAAGATATACAAGTCTCGTTTATTTACATGATTTACAAGATGCAAGTTATAATCGAAACTTATGAAAATCGATGTGAAAAATGATTACTTCTAGGAAGCAGATAAAGAAAGCACATAAAAATATTTATTGTTTTTCTTTTATAAATTTAAAGAATCTTGCAAAAAAAATGTTAATGAAACATAAACATGTGGATAGTCAAAGTTGAACCATACATTCTAGTTTCAATGATATGTAAATGATAGAAAAATACAAAAAAACTATCCTATCAGTGAATTAGTGAGGTGTATCCAAGCATCTGCATGAGTGGTGAACATCCAACTGCCATGTCCAAGAGAGAAATCTACAATGAACCTTATGATTGTTCTAAATAAATTTAGAACATGTATTGTCATCTTAGATTTTAATGACAGAAAAGGAAACAAAAACATAAACCTGTGATCTCATAATTATACATGATTACAACAAGATAAATCTAGAAGCAATCTATGCATTTTATCATTCAATTTAAAACTCAAAGTTAAATCCAATTATTTAAATCGAAGATATAATCACAACATTTGTATTTTGATGAAGCAAATGATAGATGGTATTTATAATATAAACCTCGTACACATAACAGATCATTTAATCTAAAGATATCAGACCTGCACATGTAACAGGATTAAAAAAAACATAAATAACAACATTATAAACAAAAGGCGAAAGCCAAAATGCATATATGTTGTTCTATTAAATTTTTGGAATCACTTGTCCATTTTGTAGTCCTGGAAGAAATGTTTTGGATAATAAACTTTAAAGATTGGAAAAATTAATACATAAATGATAATAATTAACCATGTATTGATAAAAAAGACTAAAGCTATTTAAATCAATGCATAATCAATTATTCAAAGAATATGAAGATATTATAATGAAAATAAAACCATTTTACTCACAGGACAAAAGCCATTAAGCAACCTGGAATTCCATATTCTTCTTTGAGAATATTTGTCCATTCTCCCAAAGATTCCAACCATCCATTACTCCATTTGAAAAGAAATAAAAAGTTTACAAAAGCAATAATACACAAAAGAGAAAGGATTAAAATCCTCTTCTCCAATTCTTGTATCCCTTTGGATATGATCTTTCTCATATATTTATAAAATGAATGAACAGTCTGGGCGTCACTATTAATTTCCACCACCTGAAATTTGCCTCTAAAAGAGACCCAAATATCTCTCAAATTCTGCATTTGTTTGGGAAAATCTCTACGTGGAAGGTAAATGGGTCCATTTTGGTTTTGGTTTTCAACCGTTTCTTCTAATTCCTCATGGTTTGGCTGCAATCAGTTCTGCAAAATTGCCTGTCTGATCTTGACACCTTTCCAAATTTTATCTGTTGTTGCTCATAAAATTATTTATAGCAATCCAAATTTTTTTTTGGATCAATCATCTTGAACGTATTTGGATAATAAAATCAATTCATGATCAGATCTGTATCAAATATTTGATAATAGAAACCTGTGAAACAAAAAGAAACCTAAATTAATAACCTAAAAATTGTGAATAAAACAAAATCTAGAAAAAAAAAAAGAATTTAAACTAAATATAAGTTCTAAACAAACATTGTTTATATTTTCCTTTCAAATATGATCTTAATTCTATAAGCTTCAAGTTAATGAAGAAAAAATATTAATTTTAGTTTTTTACAAAATCAAACAAATGATAGATTATTATTTGATTATTATTATTTTGAAATGAGATGCAAAATGAAAAAGGAATTTAATTAATTAACATCACCAAATGATTTCATGAAAATGAGAAACCAACCAAGATATTATTTGATGAAGTATTGAACACATTATTCAAAATAGTCAAACTTGCTAATGAGCAAAAGAATGAACACATAATCATAATTTAAACAAAAGTAAACATTTGATAAAAATTAACGTTTTGTTTAAATTGAGACTTTTATGCTCGTTTCTAACTTTTGACATATACTCTTGTAATGAATGTCTCAAACTATAGTGAATGTATTAAGTTTGTCTCAAAGAAATCCAAGGTATGGAACTATTTGAAAAGGTTGATTCTGTAGCTCATTATAATTATCAAGATTCGAATGGGGGGCCTTCTAAATTTTGTAAAAGTATAGGGGGAGTTGTTCGAGCCCAATAGGTAGGTGGATTCATTTTTACACAATCTTGAACCATAGAAAACTATGCTTGGAATTCCCAACACATAACATAGGGATGATTGGTATTTATCCCCCATCTTAAGAAACTTGCGTCTCTGACTTCAACATGATGTCCAAAGGCTGAAATAATTTCACCCCAAGATTCGATTCATCCAACGACATAGGAGGATGGAAATAAGCTTCAAATACTATACATAACAGATTACTTGGCTCAATCAAAGAGGGGAAAAACCTATTTCATTTTTTAGCAAGATTGACACAGGAACAAGAACTATGCTCGTGAATCTAGGTTCAATCCCCAGACCTCTTTTTGATTTTTTAACGAGATTAACATAGAAACATGAACTATGTTCATAACATAAGTTTCATTTTTTAACAAGGTTTCCACAAAGATGAAAAAACTATCCTCGTAGCTAGTTTCATTTTTTAACCAACTTGAAATCAGAAAACCATACTCAAAGCTGGTTTCATTTTTTAATGAGCTTGAAATCAAAAACACATGCTCAAGGATGGTTTCATTTTTTAAATGATCTTGAAATCAAAAAACCATGCTCACTGACTCTCTTCTTGATCATGGTTTCCAAGAGGACGATGCTTCGGAAAGACACCATGTCAAGGGACAAAACTCAGTCATGGCTTCCAAGAGATCTTCACTAGATGAAACACACACACTCTGGAAGGACACCATGTCGTGACGAGGGTAAAGATATCAATTTCTAAAACCATATCAAAAATATCATCATGTCAACTATCGGATCTAAGTCATAAGGGAATGAGCTTACAGTGAGAGGCTCATTTTCATCGGTAGATGAAGGCATGGGAGACAATGCCACATAATTGACATGTGGAGGGGGCGATACCATCTGCATATAAGAACCGTTTAGGGAGGTCATTGGGTTGAAGGTCAAGTCAGGACCACCAAACAAAAGTTGATCAATATTCACCACTCTTCCATCATGTGGGAAAGATATCACATGAAAAAGAGTGGACACAATAGCTTTCATGGCATAGACATAATCTTGCCCAAGGACTAAATCGAAATCCAAGGGGTCTTCGAATACCATGACGTCAATAAAGACATTTTTCCCTCCCAAAGTTATAGGAATTTGAGGAAGGATCCCTAAAGGGTGACTGGTTCTTCTATTAAAAGAAAACGGATTTTGGGTAACCAACACAAGCTGAGGATAACCTAAAGTTTGCCAAGCAAGAGAGGAAAAAATACTAACAAACCAACCTTCATATATTAGAGTCTTAGGAACATCCTAACCACAAACTTGTACTATATTCCTGAAAGGAATATGAGAGGGAAGACAAGGTCCAGTTAGCACACCCCAATTAAAAAGGATGGCCTCATTACTTGGAGGGGGTTCTATGGGATAAGGAGAAAATCCCCATAGCATGGTAGATTCTGTATCAATGACATAAACATGGGAAACATTGGTTTTACTCTTTAGCGAGAGAGTAGGATTGACTGATAATGACATCAAATCAACCACTTGGGTTTCATTCTCAAAGGGGAGAATGGGGTCGATAGGTGCGAACAGATCGACCGCTTGGGTTGCACTCTCTAATGAGAGAGTGGGATCAATCGAATATGGGATCATATTGACCACTTTGTCAACTGGTTCAACTAAGTAAATGACCATATTGACTACATGACCAACCATATTGACCTATGAAGGATTGATCATTCCATCAACTACAGGTGGTTCGAAACTAAGCTTGTGATAAGCAACTGGAAGTTGAGGCTGTGAAATAGTCATGTCTTCCAATAATTTTGAGGCTCCATCCATACAAGGTAAAAGGTCAGTGAGATGACTCCCTTTGAATAACATACACAAGAAATTGATTCTACTTTTCTTCTTCCCAACTATAGCATGACTAGTTGACAGGAGGTCATCAACATGTTTCTCAGAGGCTGACAACACGGGTTGGCGAGGGTGTGTAGACCATGCTTCCACAACCTTGGATAAACCAGGGTAATCCTTAAGAATATGGATACCCTTACAAATCCTACAAGGGTACTTGGGCTTACAGTTTGTTTGGGTAATATTGGTATCATCAAAACTCCCAACATCATCAACAATAACTGGTTTATTTCTAGCATGTCCGACAGCGGTTGGAAGTTTGGATTCCTATTTATTTTTCTTGTTCTTATTCTTCCTTTTATTCTTCTTATCCATTGAGTTACTATCTTTAGATATTTCACTCAACGAAGAAGATGAAATGTAAGAAGACCTTTCAAGTGAAGAAGGTGAAGAAGATCTTACTCATAAAGAAGGTGAAGGATCAACATGAGGTTGATGTTCTTGGGGGGATGTGCTTACAACCAAAGCACTATATGCATTTGGGATTAACCGAGTGGAAAAAAACCATATAGATAATCCAATTGTGAGACTTGGAAGGCTCAAAGTAGTGATGTGAGGATGACCAATGTTTCCTTAAGAAGGAAAAACAAAAGGTTCCCCTAGAAAAGGGGTTTAGTCATTGGTCATTCCGGGAATTAACGCTAGGGAAAACAAAGAGAACATGCTAAAACTCTATTGAGAAAAAAAGCAAACAAAATATTATTACGATGAACGCACTAGTTGGTGATAAAATCCGACGTTGCGGGAACAATTCAAGAAGTGGATAAGATAGAGAGAGTGGAAAATGTACGTTGAAGACCTACTTAACGAACTTACACCCTAGTGCAATCTCCATGATGCAGACACCCACCCGGCATGTCCTCTCTCACCAGGACCTTCTCTCCCTTAGGCATGAAGAGCTAAAATGCTCTTCCAAATCCGTTTCGGGACTTTATCACCCACAGAATGCTCTGTATGACCACCCTTCTCGAAATCAGGAAGTCAAACCTTTCTAGATCGCGAGCCCTGTGCTCACGGAATCAGGTCTCACAAATCCCTGAAACCCGATGGAATACCCACTTCACGCCTTCCTCGTCTCCTATCGGGAAATCGGTACTCACGCGGTCATGAGTCTCTTCTCTCATGAATCTCTTATTCCCGAATTATGATGCCACTTGTCCTCTGCGCTGTCGCCTGGACCCCACACTTTTCAGGTAAATAGGGAAATCGCGTTTCGGGAATTTTCAATTCTTTTGCACCGATCCACAGGACCTTCTAAGTCCCTAACTCCGATATGCGATGCCATCTGTCGTCTTCTCACGACGAGACTCAATTGTCCGACACCTGGACTCCACTAGGTGCTTTTAACCCTATCGGGAAATCACAAATCGGAATATCGCTATTCCCGTTTTCAATGTACACAGGACCTCCAAAACTCCGAACCTCGATGCATGCCGACACTTGTCCCCCTATCACACCTTCCAGGGCCCACAACTCTGACTGTCGGGCTATCGCGTTTCACGATATCACGATTCCTGGGGTGATGATTCCTCTACCCTCAGAAACCCCGAAATGTCGAACTCCGATTTCACTGGATCCTCAGACATGCGTCCTGCAGATCAACGGCTCCGATCGCGTTGGGGAATCACCAATCGCAATTTCAACGTGCAAAGTCCCTGTCTCCAGAATCTCGATTCTCCGATGAGCCGAGTTCTGATGATCACCCGGGCTCCTCCCTTGTACGCCAAGACTTCTGGCTCAGATAGAGAAACAATTGAAACTTATTCCCTCTCAGACTTCAGTTTAACCCCTGAAATCATATGCACAACATATACAAAGCAAATGCATAACCAGTAGAAAACATTCATGAGTACATAAACATTCTACACAGAGAAAACAACACCAGCCATGATTTTGAATCAAAGACTCTCTTCTATTAATTCAAATTTGTACATGGGTGTTCTTCATACAATTCTCTGCTAGCTCTTCTCTTGTGAATGCTTCTGAATAATGTTACAATGATACAACAAGGGTGTCTATATCTGTTTTCCCTCTCAGACTCTAAAACTATCTAATCTAGACTTAAACATCTATCTACCTGCATTAAATCTATTAAAATCCTCCTATCTATTTCAGACAAGAGCGTATGGCTCGAGGTCTGTTACAACATACAAAATGCGCTCCTTCATAAAGGATCATTTAAAACTTGTGCTACAATCCCCAAAGAACTTTAAACATTTGGGTTTGCTTATCCAGCTGATCTCCGCTTGATGTGCTGGCTCGCTTGCTGAGTTGGCGATGCTCCTGCATCATACTCATCAGCTTGAAAACTTTCATGGGCTCTGTTAAGCCCTAATATTGGCTCATTACCACTTAATTGGGGCATATTAGATTAGTAATGTTATTTTATTTATGTCGGCCTTAGGCCATTAGTTGTAATTTAGATTAGTAATGTT
>ML790296.1:366974-381970 GCA_009831015.1 Picea engelmannii | reverse complement strand
CTCCTATATATACCAAGGAGACATTTTCATTTTGAATCATCTTGTACTTGAACATTTAAGTGGGGTAAAAGGAGGTTGCCCCCTCGAAGAGGCTTATTATCTGATATTATCTCTTTTTCAAGGCGTTGATTACTTTTCTTGAGCTTTTTCTATGCTATATTGATGTTTGGTTCTTAACAGGCTCCTGTCCATGAGCTCCTGCATGGTCCGTTCATGATTTTGAATGACTGCTTCTATCTCCCAGCTGGCATCCTCCACTGGGTGATTCTTCCATTTCACCAGATACTCGAAGTATTTCTTCCGTCTGGTTCTTTTGCTGACTCTTCTGTCAAGTATCCGCTCCATCTGTGGATTTTCTTGAATCATCATCTGCTTCTGCCACTGGATTTCTGGTTGTTCTTC
This sequence comes from Picea engelmannii, assembly GCA_009831015.1. Classification (NCBI taxonomy): domain Eukaryota; kingdom Viridiplantae; phylum Streptophyta; class Pinopsida; order Pinales; family Pinaceae; genus Picea; species Picea engelmannii. The sequence goes on along the minus strand of ML790296.1, from coordinate 381,568 downwards.
ACTTCCAGCTGCTTCTTCCTTAGCCTTATATGGATATAAGTCTAAAATATTGAACATCGGAGATATTCTGATCTCATCCGGCAATTCAATTTCATAAGCGTTTTCTCCCAACTTCTTCAGGACTCTGCATGGCCCAATTTTATTCATTTTGAGCTTGTTGTATGTGCCCCTTGGGAACCTTTCCTTCCTTAGATGTACCAGAACTAGATCTCCAACTTCGAACTGAAGTTGTCTCCGATGTTGATCTGCTCTGCACTTATATTGTTGGTTCGACTCCAGCAATTGCTGCTTCACCCCGCTATGAAGTTCTTCCATCGCCTCTGCGAATTCTTCAGCACTTGCACTCTTTGTCATTATCTGGTATGAATCCCTCAGTTTAGATACTCCTCTTGGTTGTCTACCATATACAATTTCAAACAGACTTTTACCCGTGCTTATGTTCATTGAGTCATTGTAAGTAAACTCTACCTGTGGCAACACATTATCCCAGCTGTTGTGGTGCTCCGTCACTAGGCTTCTTAACAAATCTCCCAAACTTGTATTTACAATCTTTGTTTGCCCATCCGTCTAAGGATCATAGGCTGAACTAAACATTAAGTTAGTTCCCATTTTCTTCCACAGTGTCCTCCAAAAATGTCCAATGAAATTCATATCCCTGTCTGATACTATGCTTCTGGGTAAACCATGAAGTCTAAAAATCTCCTTGAAGAACAAATTTGCGATATGAGTAGCATCACTAGTCTTCTGGCATGGAATAAAATGTGCCATTTTGGAAAACCTGTCAACCGCCACAAAGATTGAATCATGTCCTCTTTGCATTCTCGGTAATCCCAATACAAAATCCATGCTGATTTCATCCCACGGCCTCTCAGGTATGGGTAATGATTGGTAGAATCCCGCATTCTTCTTTCTGCCCTTCGAATGCTGGAAAACGTTTTACCTGTCAACAAACGTCTTGACATCTGTTCACATCTTCAGCCAGAAGTATGCTTCGCTCAGCTTTGCAAATGTCTTTTCGTGGCCAAAATGCCCTGCTAATCCACCACCGTGCTTCTCTTTTAGCAGATTCTCCCTCATGGAGCAATTTGGAATGCATAACAGATTTCCCCTGAACAACAGTCCATTCTGGATCATGTAATCTATCCATGGGGTTCTATCTCTGAGAACTGGATTCTCAGCTGCCTCGTATGCCTCTGCAAAATCTACATCACTTGCATACATGTCCTTAAGATTTTCAAAGCCCAACGTCTTGACCCGGAACTCCTATAGCAACAAACACTTCCTGCTCAAAGCATCAGCCACTTTGTTAGCAGTCCCTGAAATGTGTTTAATTACAAATGTAAAATTATGCATATACTCTACCCATTTAGCATGTTTCTGATTCAACTTCTCCTGCTGAGTCACAAACTGTAATGCATGATTATCACTATACAATACAAACTCTTTTGGAATCAGATAGTGCCTCCACTTCTTCAGTGCTTGTATGATAGCATAAAACTCTTTATCATACGTGGAGTACTTCACCTTTGCCTCATCCAGATTCTCACGGAAGTATGCAATTGGTCTGTCCTCTTGGCTCAAGACTGCTCCTATGGTAAAGCCACTTGCATCACATTTGACTTGGAATACCTTTGCAAAATCCGGCAACACCAAAACTGGTTGTTCAGTGATCTTTCGCTTCAATAGATTGAATCTCTTCTCTGCCTCTTCAGTCCAATGAAAAGACTTATGTCCCTTCTTGACTGTGTCCATCATTGCTGTGCTAATTCCACTGAAGTTCCTAATGATTTTTCTATAGAAACTTTCCAATCCATGGAAACTTCTCACCTCGAAAATATTTCTTGGTGATGGCCAATTTTTAATTACCTCCACTTTACTTGGATCCATCTTCAATTCATTCACCGAAATGACGAACCCCAAATAAATGAGTTCTTTCTTCATAAATGAAGACGTCCTCACATTGATCAACAACTTCTCTTGCTGTAGCTTCCTCATTACTGCAACTAAATGCTTCAGATGTTCTTCTTTTGTTTTGTTGAAAATCAATATGTCATCTAAATAAACAATGAAAAAATTACCAATGAATTCCTTCAGCACTTCATTCATCAGCCTCATGAATGTACTCGGTGCATTCGTCAAACCAAACGGAATGACTAGCCATTCATACAATACTTCGTTGGTTTTGAACGTTGTCTTCCATTCATCGCCTTCCCTCATGCGAATCTGATGGTATCTGCTTTTCAAATCAACCTTTGAAAAAAATTCTGCTCCACTAAGACAGTCCATCAAGTCATCTATCCATGGCAATGGAAACTTGTATCTGATGGTTATCTTGTTAATGGCTCTGGAATCAGTGCACATTCTCCAACCTCCATCATTCTTTGGATTCAGTACCATTGGAATGACACACGGACTAAGACTCTCCCTGACCAGTCCTTTATCCAACAGTTCCCGTACCTGCTTTTTGACCTCCTCATTCTCCTGCGGCATCAACCTGTACACTTCTTTGTTCAGAAAACTAGCTCCTAGTATGAGGTCTATATGATGACTCATGCTCCTCATCGACGGAAACGAATGAGGTAATTCATCCACCACAATATCAACGAACTCTTCCAACAGTTCCTGAATTTTCTCCGGAAAATCATCCACTCTTGTGCTGGTCAAAACAACTCTCGGTTTTCTTACCACAAAGAATTGTGGATCTTCCTTCTTATTTACTTCTGTCAGAAGTTCCTTCCCACTCATGAGAAGTACCCTGTTGTTTACTTCCGGTTTCACCTCCTTATCTTTTATCGAAACTAACATGTGTGTTCTCCCATTATTTTCCAAAGTATACATATTCATTTTCCCATCATGAATTACGTTTCTGTCATATTGCCATGGTCTGCCTAGCAATAAATGACATACATCCATAGGAATAACATCACAGAGAATTTTATCATTGTATCCTCCTATCTTGATGTCAACTAAGCACTGTTTAGTGACACTCACCTGATGTCCCTTCTGTAGTCATGAAACTTTATATGGACTCGGGTGATCAGTCATCTCCAGCTCTAGTTTCTCCACCATATCGGTCGAAATAAGATTGTCGGTGCTTCCACTGTCCACAATGACCTTTCATTTCCTGTCTTTGGTCTTGCATGCGGCTCTGAACAGTCTGCTTCTCTGAGCTGTGTCCTCCACCTCTTTCTCATGTGTTAAGAGAACCTTACGCATCATCAGTGACCTTCCGTCTTTTGCATCTTCTACTTCAGCAGCACGCCTCTGTGCCTTGGCGATGTGAGCTTCTCCTTTATCTATCTTCCTATATGGAAAATCAATTGCCTTGTGCCCATTCTTACCACATGTGTAGAATGTGATGATTCCTCCTCTGCCTCTTCCTCGACCTCTGGTATGAGAAAAAGTATTGTTATCAACGTATCCTCCGCTCTGTTCTGCCTACTGCCTTTGTTGTTCAGCATGCTGGCCTCATTGTGAACTTCCACCTCTTTCCATTCTGGTCCGAGGTTTCTTCCAGTCATCCTTAGATTTCTGGAACTTATCTTGGGTAACCGACTTTCCTCTCGGCTGGCTCCTACCTCTTCCTCACTGTGTTGGCTTACGACTTAGCTTCTCTTCGGCCTTCAGAGCCATCTGGTAAGCATCCTCCACTGTTAGAATGGTTTCCATACTTAATTCATCCTGAACTTCATACCTCAGGCCATTTATATACGTGGCCACTTTTTCATCATCGCTCTCTCGATGACCTTCTCTGATATTGAGCTTATAAAATTTTTCTGTGTACTCCTTCACCGTCATCAACTTCTGTCTCAGGTTCTTCATTCTCCTGAACAGTGTGATCTGATAATCCCTTAGGATGAACTTTGCCTTCATCTTCGCAATCATTCGATCCCAACTTTTGATCTTTTGCTTGCCTTTGGAACGTCTATCTGCCTGAAGCTCGTCCCACTATAATGCTGCGTGTCCTTTCAACTTCGTGACAACATGCCTTACCTTTTTATCCTCTTCGATGTCTTCATAATCGAAGTAGGTGTCAAGAGCTCTAATCCAGTCCAACAACTCTTTTGCATCCAGACTTCCCTCATAGACTGGAATGTCCATTTTTGTCTTTGAAATCATCTGGGCGATAGCTTTAATCAATCGATCATTGGCTGCATCTTCGGCTGCAACTTATCCTTGTTGTTCGACTTCAACTTCTCCTTTAGAGTCACTTAGATCTCCAACATTTGTTGTGCGTCTCTACGCTGCTTCCATGTCTTCCAATCTCGCTCTGAGATCGTGTATCTTCCTTTCCATCTCTGGATTCCCTGTCGGCCTACCTCTTCCTCGCATATCTCTATCCTCTGGATCTGGAGATTGTCTTTCCCTTCTGGGCGGCATGGTGAATTCTTCTTCCTTCTCTCTCTGTCGCAGAAAACAAAGATTTTCTCGCTCTGATACCACTTGACGCAGACGCCCACCCGACACGTCCTCTCTCACTAGGACCTTCTCTCCCTTAGGCCCGAAGAGCTAAAATGGTCTTCCAAATCCCTTTAGGGACTTTATCACCCACAGAATGCTCTATATGACCTCCCTTCTAGAAATTGGGAAGTCAGACCTCGCTAGATCGCGATCCCTACGCTCACGGAATCGAGTCTCACAAATCCCCAAAACCCGATGGAATACCCACTTCACACCTTCCTTGTCTCCTATCGGGAATTACCCTATCGGGAAATCGGTACTCACGCGGTCGTGAGTCACTGCTCTCACGAATCTCTGATTCCTGAATTCCGATGCCACCTGTCCTCTACACTGTCACCTGGACCCCACGCTTTCTGGGTAAATCGGGAAATCACGTTTCGGGAATTCGCAATTTCTATTTCACCGATCCACAGGACCTTCCAAGTCCCAAACTCTGATATGCGATGCCACCTATCATCTTCTCACAACGAGACTCAATCGTCCGACACTTCGACTCCTCTAGGCACTTTTAACCCTGTCGGGAAATCGTGAATCAGAATATCGCGATTCCCGTTGTCAATGTACACAGGACCTCCAAAACTCTGAACCCCGATGCACGACGACACTTGTCCCCCTATCACACCTTCCAGGGCCCACAACTCTGACTGTCGGGCTATCGCGTTTCGCGATATCGTGATTCTTAGGGTGATGATTCCTCTACCCTCAGAAACCCTGAAATGTCGAACTCCAATTTCATTGGATCCTCGGACACGTGTCCTACAGATCAACGGCTTCGATCGCGTTGGGGAATCGCTAATCGCGATTTCAACGTGCAAAGTCCCTATCTCCGGAATCCCGATTCTCCGATGAGCCGAGTTCCAATGATCACCCAGACTCCTCCCCTGCATGCCAAGACTTAACCCGTGTGCAACTTTCCCAGATCTGATGGTTGTCGGGACTTCGCTGCTTCCCCTATGGATCCTAACCATCGATTCCTCTTCCTAGAGGATTTCTTTGAAATGGCTACGTCTTTCTTCTCAAGACTTACTCTCCAAGCCTGCACCTGTAAATCCGCCTTTACCCTTCTTCAATCAAACTTCCTGTTATTTCTTTCAATGATATCATGAAGGTGTTGTACCTTCTGAGATTTCTTCCACTCTGACTCCTTCAGATGGATTCGTGCGTTCACTCCTTGAACTTCGACATTCAACAACTTCTCAATTGTTGAGTCCTTCAGACTCTGCGCAACTCCTGCAACAACAGTCTTTAGCTTCCTTTTCTTAGATTCACAACTGAGATCTATGATTCCGCATGTGCACTCCTTGCGCGGCTTCAAAAACAACCCAAATCAACTTCTTGGCAAATAAGAACAAAAGTTAGACTATCGATCCCTCATCAACGCACTCCTTACAGATGAATTCCACTGCACTCTTTGCAGGAATCTCCTAGCTCAGATAGAGAAACAATTGAAACTTATTCCCTCTCAGACTTCAGTTTAACCCATGAAATCATATGCACAACATATACAAAGAAAATGCATAACCAGTAGAAAACATTCATGAGTACATAAACAATCTACACAGAGAAAACAACACCAACCATGAGTTTGAATCAAAGACTCTCTTCTATTAATTCAAATCTGTACATGGGTGTTCTTCATACAATTCTCGGCTAGCTCTTCTCTTGTGAATGCTTCTGAATAATGTTACAATGATACAACAAGGGTGTCTATATCCATTTTCCCTCTCAGACTCTAAAACTGTCTAATCTAGACTTAAACATCTATCTACCTGCATTAAATCTATTAAATGTCTCCTATCTATTTCAAACAAGAGCGTATGTCTCGAGGTCTATTACAACATACAAAAGGCACTCCTTCATAAAGGATCATTTAAAACTTGCGCTACAATCCCCAAAGCACTTTAAAAATTTGGGTTTGCTTATCCATCTGATCTCCGCTTGATTTGTTGGCTTGCTTGCTGAGTTGGCGATGCTCCTGCATCACTCCAACACATAAATGTGGGTATACCATCCAAGGATCCTGAGTGATTTTGGCCAATGTTGATTCCAAGTACTGTGAAGACTTACCCCTCCATAGTCACCTCATGTAAAGTCCCTAGAGAGATAGGCCACTAAGGTTACCGATTACTACAGTGATGCATGTGGAAACAGTTGACAATCCGATCCACATGCAAAGGTAGGGTATGTACCCCGAAATCAACTTGAAAAGATTCCACTAATAATTGTGGGTATACCTTCAAGCGACACCCATAATACGTGCAATATCTACACCAAGACCAACAAAGTAGGGTGAGTAACTCTATCAGTATTAATGTGACCTCAGGTTTGACCCTTGTGTGAGAATGGCTTCCCAGGACAAAATGTAGCAATTGTATTTCACCGCTCCCTAACTCAATATTCTATGTTTGTTTGTAGCTTTGGAAAGTTATATTTCACACCTTTTCCAAAGCCCTACAACTAATCTAATGTAGGTTTTATACCAGAAAATATTAAAATGTCTGATAAATTTTTATAAGTACTTTATTTTAAGGATGTTGTTTACTCGAGGGGAAAATGGCATGGACTAAATGATGTTTTTACTGACTCTAAACAATGAAAATAAATGAGAATGAAAATATTTCACTTCGACGAAATCTATATTACGAGAAGGAGAAAATGTTTATCATTCCCATATACACAATGTCCCAAAATTTTCTTAAGCTCATCAATATCAAGATTCTAAAGAAATGAGAAAAATATATTGTACACCAATACACGATTCTTGGCCCCCCCGGACCATGAGGGGGGAAAATTTTCAGAATTCAAGACCAAAAAATGCCAAAAACCATGCAATTTCGCTACTTCAAATGCAAAGATGCCCCTAATCTAATGCAAAACAAGAAAGTAAAACTTGTTAAATGATGAAGAAGGGATTTCAATCCCTGAAATATAATCAACAACAAGTCTTACACTCAAAAAACGATCAAATGTTGGAACCAATAGTTTTTTCTAGGTGATTAGAGAAAAACTAGGTGACATACGACAAAAAAGACCTAATCCAATAAATTCTACAGGAAATGCCGCAACCCAACAGTATGGTACAGTGCGGCAATTTGTGGTTTCCGCAGGCTAGCTATGGGATAGGATGCAAATATTCTGCACTAGTTTAAATAAGTAGGTTGCGGAGATCCAAGGACGTCGTAGGCTGCATATGGGATGCAGTGTGGCTACCTATGTAAACAAAGAAAAAGTGGAAAAAGGACAAAGAGTCTAAATGAAATTTAGGATCCAAAGAGTCTGGATGGATCCCCCACAAATTCAGAGACTGGATTAAAAAGAAATGAAGTAGGCTAAAGGCAAGTGGACAGAAAAAAACAAAAAACAAGTCGTATCCCCAGCATGGTCGCCAATTTTGTTATTGAATAAATCAATGAATGTGGACATAAATTGATCTCCCTATATCCACTTGGATATAGAATAAAGAAAGACATGACATGATGCTTTCCCTAAGCTTTAACCATTGAATTTAATATCAAACAAGAGATGAGTTACATACCTTTGAATATCGCTTTCTTATATCTTTGTTGTTCTTGCTCCTCTCCGGTGCTCTTGTGATATTGGATCTGCAATGAAACAAACCAACCAAAGTGAGAACAAATAGTATGTTCAATGAAAACTTATACATGTGATCAAGAAGTCATGTAATAAAATCAGAATGATTTTATGAGAAATAAACATGCCACTATATTATATTAAGTAAAAGTGGAAGATACAAAAAAATAGACTTGATGTTCCAAGGTTCCCTTTGGTGGCCTTTTGCTCCAACACACACACTTTCTCCAAACATACATGAAAAGGGTCCACAATAACTTGATGGACAAATGGATACCTCAAGAATCAATTGAAATAGAATCTCTGACACAATTCTCAACATATTCCTTCATTAATTCGTTTCTTTCTTTCTTACTTTCTTTCTTTCTTGCTTAACCTTTTTCAAGAGAGATCCATCATTATATGGGAGAAAGAGAGATGGTTAAGGAGATTAGGATGATCCTAGAAAATCAGATAAGCGAGTAGGATCCCAACCATACGGATGCCACCTCATATTCTAGAAGATCCCTTCTACAAATTTCGTGAACTTTGACCTTTTCTTAATCTTTCAACACTGCCGCACCCTAGCTATCATGCAACTTGCGGAAACGTCGCAAGCCAGTTTCATGACAACCTATGGTGATTAGGAATTTCCACACTGTACCTTATGGCTAGTCTGCGGCGGCCTTCCAAAAACAAGTTTTGTAGAAGAGGGATCTAATCACTTTTCTCATGAAAAAGGGTTCTTTTGGAAGCCTGAACATATGCTATAGAAACATCACCAGGTTGACTAAAATAATGTGTAACAACAAGTCGGAGTTGGATGGAGTAGGAGGGCAGGATAGTCACTTCTTGTTCTTCACATTTGGCTATAGTACACTTGTGCATAATTTTAATTCAATAATATCTTAATTTCTTGTTCATTCATTTCTTTATTGTCGAAAGCTCGCTTGTGTAGATGCTGATAAAAGAAAAAGACTCAATTAGTTATGCATATGAATTTATATCTGGGCAATAGTGCGCCATGTGAAATTGCAAAAAGGGTCACTAAATTTTTGTTTATGATCTTTGTTTTATTACTGCGTTTCATTGTAATTTCCAGGCCTCATTGGGATTATTATTGTGTTGTATTATTACTGAGGAAGGTTGAGTCTTGGTTCTTGGGACATTATTTTATTTTACTCTGTGTTTTTATTGTTTTTTATACAAGGAAATTGTGTTTTTATCTTATGTTCTTATCCTTTGAGTTATTAGTCCGTGCCTAAGAAGTTGGCCATTAGTCGAATCGACTATCTTTCACTCTAGTGTTAAATATTTAGATTCAAATGCCTTTATTTCCTGTGTATGGATAATAAGTGAAGGATAATTTCTTTGCCCAATGAATTCCTTACTGTGTACAACAATTTTTCCTCCTTATTGCTCAAAAATTGTTGTGGTCTTTACTAAGCCAATTCTGTTTCCATTGCCTAACAATTTCATACCTTATCTGCATTGATGGGGTGTAAACCTGCATTATTTTTTCATTTCTCAACCATATTTTTGTTCCTTTCCTCAGAAAAATCGTGTTACCCACCCAACGGTTTATTGGGCATGATTTTTTGCATTTCTTTACTGTATTTTTACCTTCTGTGTGAATGATTTGTGTGCTTACTGTATATGTATTCATGATTTTTCTTCCTCATGATGATCGTGACCATCAGCCAATTTGATTACTATGCTTGATGTATCTATTCACTGTGGATTTATTACTAGTGCAATTTTGTGCTTACTGTGTATATATTCATTAATGTGCATCCTCGTGATGATCATGACCGTCAAGCATTTGATTAGTGTGCTTACGGTATTTATTTCACTATGATTTTATTACTACTGCAAGTTTTGTGCATACTTCATATATATTTATTACTGTTCTTTTACCCAATGCTTCCACACAGCCAAACATGATGATTTTTGTATGCACGTCTCTCCCTAAATTTTAACATGAATACTCGACCTCCTGGTAATTAAAATCCTGGACAGTAATGGGAGTGGGATCAATTTCACTTTCTAGCATGAAATAGTTACCTTGGATGTGTCCCTCTCTAGTGAGTGACCTTCCCTTATTACCATGCAATAGGGTTGTTGTCTTGGTGCCCATTCAATGGGTTCCATGTGATGTAATTTTCGAACACTACTTATATCTTGATCTCTCTTTACACTCCTTGTAATTTTGCTTATATCATTGATCCTACATTCTACATAAATAGTTGATCTCCCTTTGTGCTTCTTAAATGGAATTAAATTATTATTTTAAGTTCTAATTCACTCTCTGGCATTTATCCATAACCTTGGGTGTTGCTTCAAAATATTCATTTTGTATAGAATATCCTTGTGTTTTTGTTGCAAGTAGTGATTCTCCGTAAATGGTATCCGATCTATGGAGGTAAAACAATATATGCATAAGAGTGGAAATCCCACCTTCGATTTTAGTTGTTGAAATCCTTGTATCCAATGACTCCATTCAAGGGTCAATAGGTTCAATGAAACTCGAGAGTGATGCAACTCTCGTGAGGATTGAAGCATTCTAGAAAATAGTGAATAATCCAACCACTACATCTTCCAGTTATGGTAATTTCATTGCACAAGTTTTGAAAACATAAAACTCTCAATTACATTATATGGATTATGGAATGTTCAAGTTTTATAAAGTAATTATATATATGTTTTCTTTTATTTTGGAAGTATTGGAATCCATAAATAAATTTTCAAATTAGAGAACTATTAAGCATGGACGAATTAGCCTTATACATTTAGAAGTCAATTTATTAATGACAACAGTCTATATAATTCATGAGACTGCTATGTAACGTACTTCTAATGTTTAATCCATTTAGGAGTTAAAAATTTATACTATACTATATTATATGAGGGATATTAAATAGTAACTGAAGTAACCTTAGTCTTGATAATGTGCCTCTTATGTTTCAGAGTAATTTCCTTTATGAACAAGCCATGTCTCGAATTAAATTTGATATTAAGTTGTTTCTAGATGGAATAAGAATGTACATTGGTTCTATTAATATAACGATATTTCGACTGTTCATGGGTTCATTATCTAAATATTGATTATTTTTAAAATTAAAAATCTTGAATTATTTAAACTGCTGTAAAAATATAATAATAATTAAACCCATAGAAGCGTAATGATACCCTAAATTATAAAATATATATATATATATATATATATATATATATAGAACTATTCTATTGTATATTACATAGTATAATATTATTGAAAAACAGTTATGCAAATAATTAAATTAAATGCGCCACCTTTACAAAAACGTTACCATGTGAATGCTATAATTAATTTTAGAAATTGTCATACATAATTCCAATAATTAGAGTCATTGGAATATTAGGGATATAGTAATCTATATCGTGCTTGTTGTATAAAATAATTAAGATTGAGAAATATTCTTAAAATAGTAATGAAGTAAACAAACTTTGTTATTGCATACATATTGTTTCAAAATTCAAAATTTATTAAATCTTGGAATTGTGAACTCTAATTCAATTTAGATAGGTTGTTTTGATTCTAGTTAGTTGCACTGTATATGAAATATAAAGAAAAAAATTGCACTTTTTTGCATTTCATGTAGTCATGATGATGGGGGTAGTTACATATGGTATCAGAGCGGGTTCGACCCACAACTTGGGATCACTATGGATTCCATTGATTAGATAATTGATTGTAATGTTGCTAATTAAATTGATTTATATTCGTACATGTAATCATGGTTAGAGGACACTGCAGAGGTAGATGATGGGGTGCTAGGGAAGGAGGCGTGACGACTATAGTAGCATCCATGCATGAGGGGTCTAATGCCTGGGGAGACGAATAAGTTGTCGGCCGAGAACAGGTAGTTGTGGGTGATGTGGTTGGGATGATGAGGTCTTGTCAGAGGATGTTTGAGGCACGTATCAATTGTTTGGATAGAGATGAGGCCAAGGAATCAACACCTCCTAAGGATCCACTATGTGCTCAGGTTGGTAATGGTAGCATTGATCAAAATCTGGACTAGGGGTCAAATTTTAGCTCAAAAATAAACTTTCTCGGAATTTCCACAAAACAAATGAGAGCGTAGCCCTCGTCATCACTAACCCAACTCAATTCATTTTGTCTCAAACGGACATTAGGAGCGAGAGATATCATGATCTGTTCGAATCGTCAAACAAGCAAAAAAAGGATGCTGACTGGGCAGTCTGTACAGGCTGACGTGGCAGATTCTGTATTCTGACGTGGTAGAGTCCGTACATGCTGATGTGGCAGTTTTTTATTGGTTGACAGTGAGCGAATCAGATTGCGACACGTGGCAGATTTTGGGCAAATGGCATGGTGCCACGTGGCCCAATCATGGGTTGCCACATGGCACCCCTTTATTGGTCTATGGTTTGTTTATTAAAATTTGTATGAGTCCATGGGATTCGAACCGTGGACCTCCTCTCTCATCCAAGATTTAACACAGTTCGCCCTGCCAACAAGCCAGACATTGTTACTTGTTATAGAAATGAGTTAATATATATTTATGTTTGGTATATTGTATATTGGCACGAGGGGTCGGGCCGGGGCTTAGCCCCGAACCATGGTTCTATTATGTACAACCATATGATCCATGGTTATATGCGACCATTGGCCTATTGTGCGCATGGGGAGTTGCATTACCAATGGAACCCACGGTTTTATATATCAAAACATATGACCACACCATTGTTACATAGTGCGTGGGCGTTTTAATATAGCCCACGGTTATAACCGTTGTAGCATATGACCCTGTCATATGGCTCCGGTACTATGGGCACGGTTTTTATGTTTTTAAGATTGTAAGCCACGGTTATATGCTATTGTGCCATGCGACCTCAATCAGGAGCGCGCGGGACTGGTTACAACGGTTAGCACTTTTTGCCATAGCTTGAGGTCCTATGACCCATGTGCCCAGGTGCTCGGCGGTTAGGGGCTGGAGGTGCCCTAACCATTCTATGGTTTGAACCATTGGCGCGATTGTGCCCGGTGCCAGGTTTTTACGCTATATATTGTGTGTGTACCAGGTTCATTCAAGAAGGGTGCATTTTGTAGATGCAGAGACAACAAGCTTGAAGGAGGAAAATGGAGGAGGCCTAACTTCTTCATATTTTGGTCGATTGAGGTGCCGTAAAAGCCCAACTAGGGGTTTTTGGATGTCTTGGATCCATTGGCACTATTATGAAGGCCATTTGAAGACTTCTTTTGCAAGTGTTTTACCATTGAATTTTCAGCAAGCTCCAGGGAGCTTGAAGCTCTCATTGATCGAGGACATGGTTTGGTGAGCCTATGTTTGTTTTTTGTGATTGAATAATCATTTTTGGCTAATTGATATGCTCTGAACACATTGGGATAGGTTTGAGAGGCTTTTGAGGACTTTTACAGGTGTTTTTGCGATAGAGAAGCTCAGGGAAGCTTATGGCCACATGTAGAAGAGGTCATGCCCAGATGAGCCATGATCCGTTTTCAGAGTTCTATTAGTCAATTTTGGGGTTTTTATGTGTTCTGATCTCAATGGTATAGTTTGTTTTTCCATTGGAGTTGAATAGAAGCTTGTAAAATAACTTTTGACAAATTAATCCCAGAGAGCCATCTCCATTGATGGAGGCTCAAGGAGATGTAGCTCGGAGGGGGGTGAACTCCTTTATCATGTTGTGATTGTTCTGAGTTTAATGGTTTATTTGTTGCAAGTTGTGTTGCTGTGTTTTTATTTAAAGTTCATATTTAACCATCTAAAAGAACAATTCCTCACACATAATCATTTACAAGAAGATACATGAACTTAACACATAAGTTTATCTTGCATATTTTAACACATGAAGCAAGGTCCTATAAAGTTTATTTTTAATGAAGTAGAGGGTGCTTGCATAGCATAAAAAGTCAGCCTTCTATTTTCAGATCAGGTGGTATCAGAACATAGTTTGTTTTGCTCATGTGTTTGCAATTGATAGCTTGAGATTTAGCTATTGGTTTTTGTGCAAGTTTTGTGTTGAAGTTTGATATCTTGCAAAGATGGAGAAAGCTTCAAGCATTGATAGTTCTTATACATTTTCATTATCTAAATTCTTTGACAAAGAAGAGATTCTAACCATGAGATATTTGATGAAAGAGATGTGTGAAGATAGAAATATGAACATTTCCCTTGAAGAGCAGTTGATGGCCATGAAGAAGGAGAAACACCAGCTTCTTGCAAAGTTGCATGAGATGGAGATTCAACTCCATGAGGCAAAGGAAACCCTTACCAAGTACATGCATGAACATAAGGTATGCAATGTTAGTTTATCTTCTAATTCCTCTCAGGATGAATGTTTTTGTAACACCCCTCCTAGCTAAGGACATCTACTCAGTCAACCGGTGATTTTTTTTTTTTTATTAAAGTGTGTGCATGTGTGCAGAGGAAAGCAACCCCCTCGACTCTACGTCAACTCTCGAACCCAAGGACGCCAGTAAGACGAACACAATCGAGACGAACCGACATATCATGGCGACGACAAGAAGCAAA
>ML790296.1:324181-336871 GCA_009831015.1 Picea engelmannii | reverse complement strand
AAAAAAAAAACATTAAAAAGGGTTGAAAAAAACCCCAGAAAAAAGTGGAAAAAAAACCAGTAATCTTAAAAATATATATACATATTTTTAAGAAATAATAACCAAAATTATCCTTCAAACCTAAAAAAAAACAAAAAAACAAAAAAAGAATTAAAAAATATATTTAAAAAAAATATAAAATAAAAACAAAATAAAATAAAAAAAATTGTAAAAACCCTAAACTAAAACATTATATTAAAAAATTTCAAGAAAAACAAAATTGAATCATAAAATTTTATAAAAAAAAATTAAAAATAAATAAAAGCGTACTTTATATAAAAAAAAATTATATATTTATATATTGTTTTTAATTTGTTTTTAAAAAAAGTCATAAAACTATATATATCTTTAAAGTTTTTTGATATATATCTTTTTGTTTATTTTGGTAATTTTATGTTTTTCTATTTTTTTTTCAATTTTGTATTTTTCGTTTATATATATAAACACAAAATACAAAATTGAAAAAAACTATTTTTTTTGTTGTTTTGTTGACTTTAGGAAAGCTTTTGACATGGTTCATAGGAAAAACCTTTGGAATAGGTTGGAAGAGAAAAAAGTGCCTCTCGAGTTGAGGGTTGTTGCAATAAGGATGTATGAGAACATTATTGCTATGTTTAAAAACACTGTGGGCTGGTCAAAAGAGATTAACTGCAATATCGGGGTCAAACAAGGTTGTCCCTTGTCCCCTACCCTTTTTGGCATATACATTGATAAGTTAGAAGAATGATTGGAAAAAGCAGGTTGTGTCGACCCTACTCTCACTAGTATAGTCATCAATCTTCTTCTGGTATAGTCATAAAAATATCTTGGAATTGATATTCACCACAAGCTCAATTGGAATTATAGCATTGAGAAAAGGATTATTGGGGGATGGAAATCTTATTATGGGCTTGAAAACAATTGTAAATTAGTTGATCTTTGGAGTTGGGATAAGAAGAAACTCCTCTTTGAGACTCTTGTTACATCTGTTATTCTTTATGGATGTGAAGTCTGGGGCTGTAGTATCTCTCATGAATCTTGGAGAAAGATAAAGAAAATACAAAAGAACTTTATAACCTATAATCTCAAAATTAAAGAAAATATGCCCTATGCCATCCTCCTCGTAGAAACACGCCTCTCCCCCATTGAGCTCATGGTTATGACTAGATACCTACTATATAAGAACAAGTTAAACAACATGGAAGACAAGAGGCTACCTAAAATTGCTTTAAAATCAAGTCAAAACCACCACCGACTCAAGTGAGGATGGCATAAAGACGTCCGGTCTTGGCTAAACTATTGGGGAATCATGGAAGAAACCATTTTGTAGAATAAAGATATTATTAAAAAAACGTCGAATCAAAATTTAAGGAAAAAATGTGGTGTGATAAAGAGGTAGAGGAAAAAAGAAAATTAAGGTATTATAAAGATGTAATCAACCCTAATCTAGAAGATCAAAATTATCTATCTGTTTTTCCAAGTGTAAAGAAAAAAGTAAGCATTGCTAAGATAAGAACAAATTCTCATGAGCTCCATAGTGAAACTGGGCATTGGTCAATTCCTAAAACGCCATGGGATGAAAGAGTGTGTCACCTTTGTGACACTAAGAAGGTTGAATATGAAAAACACTTTTTCTTAGATTGTCCAGCCTATACCCATATTAGATCTCATTTTAAAAATATTGATCAAACTACCAACCTTCCTAACCTCTTAACTCAACAAAAGTATGGTGATCTTCAAAAGCTTCTCTTAATGCTTTTCGAGCACATAAACAAAATTCTAAAGAATCAAAAGTAATCACTTACCCTCTTAAGGTTCGATAGACCAATTAGGTCTTAGTGGACGTTAATCATCATCATCATTGTTTTCTTTGTTTTTTTAACATTTTTAAGGTGTTTTTTCCATAAATATAGTTTTTTCCCTCTTTTTATTTAAATTTTTAGTCCTTTTTTTTAGTTTTTATTTATAATTTTAATTTTATGTTTTTTGCTCTTTAGTTTTTTAAGTTTTTTCTTTATTTTTTTTTAATATAAATTTTCTTTTAAAATTTTTAATGTTTTTTATTAATTTCAATTGTTTTCTCTTCCTTTGTTTTTTTAGTTTTTAATTTATAAAATTATATTTTTTTGTTAAGTATTCAAAAATAGTGTTATTTAATTACAATTATTTTTTATGTATTGAAGTAAAGGTAAACAATTTGTTAAAAATTATGTTTTTCATTATATTTTAAAAGTATGGAACTATAAATTAATCAAGGAGACACAATTATATGGAAAATATTAATTTCAAAATAGTAAATGGTAAAAAATATTTTTAAGATTGAAATAAGTATGGAAAAATGACTAAAAACACCGTTGAAAAAACAAAATATTTAAAATTTGAAAATAGATGAAAATTTAGCATTAAAAATATTTATTGAGGAAATAGTGTGGATAAAAAACTTTAAAATATCAAAATACCACCTAAAAAGGAGGGGGGTGCTACCAGTAGCACCATTTTTAAAAACGAGGTAAAAAATGTGACCTTTGAAAAATGAGAACTCGGAAAATTTCTTGTTAAGTTGGTAATATTGTTTGGACACATTGTAACTTCAAGAGAATAAGTGATTCCAACACTTCCTCCATACTTGCATAGCAAGTGACCAATCAAAACATGTGCCCAAACAAAAGAGCAGGAATAGTGCTTTCATCAAATTCTAGGTAAGCAACGCCTTCATAATAATGCATAGGGTTCAATGCAACAATGGATAGTAGGTGGTAGAAGAAAGTGGGTTGATAACCTAAGGGTGTGTCAAGAAAAGAGCACAGAAATTTTACCCCCATCATAATATCCCACATTAATACTCATAGGGTTGAGACTATGGCATAGTCATATTATCCACGAAGACAAACAACCTTAACATAGAGGCAGAATGTCCAAAAAAAACCAAAATTAAGAGGCAGAGAGAACCCATTTTTGAACAGGGAAGAAAACCTAGCACAAGGAACCAGAGGCAAAGCAGGTCTGGGAGTATCGCCAACCACATTCCTTTTCATAGAAAAATTGTGAACAACTACACTAGTAAAATACACCCATGACTCTTTTAATGCCAATGGTCTCAAAACAACCACCAAATGAAACCAAAACTTGAAAATCAACCAACACACAGTCTGAATTCATTATAAAAGATTTGGAAATACACAGAACATGAGGAAACAAGAGCCAAATATTGACTTAAAGAGAAGAGAGAATGTTAATGGATGGAAAAGCAAGAAACCCCATACCTATGTAAAATATTTCTTAAGGAGAAATGAACAGGTTGTATACCTCGTCTACGATCCAACAAAGCGGACCAACAACAACCAACAAAGAAAAATTCAAGAATAACTAGGGTGGGGGGCTCGAGGTGAGTTTGAGTGAAGTGAATTTAGTGCACATCGTTTCTCCCTTCACACTTTAATTCATGGCTAATACAAGTTAATCCCGCTATAGAGCTCATCATCTTTTAGAATTCAATTCGATTAATGTAGCCAATTATACCAAATTTTTCATATTTTCCAATTTAACAATGCATCAACCATTGTAGCTATCCCCATTTCATATATAACAACTTGTTAGGGATACAAACAATCTTGCAATTAAACCAATGCACCAACCATTGTAGCAAGGGTCAAAGTGATCACCCAACTACACTATAAAACATATACAATATAAAAAATTAAAACTAAAGTGTAATTCCTTCATCCATTACACTCAGCGTAATCATACTTTGCAAGAGATAATCAAGACAACATTATTCCTTTTTTTAACCACCTTTCCCACAACATCCTACCATAAGAATTCTAACCATGATTTTGAGGCAAATAAGTTGTAGAGTTTGTGTCACAACCAAAACAGAGGAAAACGAAATATAAGTATCTTCTTCATCACAGTCGTATAAGTCACATAAGGGGTCCCACCTACTAGTATATTATTAAACATAATTAACTAATAAGGTGTTTCAATCATTTGGAAGCAGGTATCCTATGTTGTGCTTTTGAGTTTCAACAAACTGGTGACTCCATGGGGAAATCGGTTTCTAACAGCTTAAGAGCTCAGAATATTCAGTTTTGTAGACCAATGAACATAGATCAAAGAATTGTTAACCAGAATGATTATGCAAGAGGGGGAAAAAGATGGATTAAGGAAAAATGATATGAGACTTCGGTAATAACTCATAAAAAGTGTTACGTATGAGGGGGTTTAGTCTTGTATGCATAACATTCAATGGATCACAGTAAAAAAAATTCTTGTTTTAAGGAGAAATTTTCTGATATTCTCTTTTGAATGTCAGGATGGAGGGAAGAAAGGGATAGCAGAAAATAGGGAAGAAAATCAAATAATCTATCTAACAGTACTGGAAGAAAAAATAAATTTCAGCGATGTCTACAAGGAGGACATCATGATAGTTGTGTAAAATTCATTGTTATTTATCAACAACACTTACATAATGGATGGGATTGTTGTGGTGAAACTGATCCAAAACTTAATTATGATAAAAAAAATGAAACATAAGAAAGGAAACAACAAAAAATGAAAAATCAATTAAACAAAGCAAAACAAAACAACAAAACATAAAAATATATAAAACAGTGATTTCCACATGGAGTGTATCAATTAAATTGGTTCCACATAATGTTTCAAGTGGGAACCATTTGTACTATAGGAAAACATTCACTCTTCCAAATCTTTTAAAAGATAAGAGTTTGCACCTAGGAAAAAAGAGATCTTGAAATGACCTAGCCATAATTTCTGAAACTTTGAATGTCTTCCTCTGCCAGCATGGGATGATGTTGGAAGATTGGTTGTTGTCATTGATGTCAACCCTAGTCATTAGTTTTGAACCACAAGATTGATGAAGGTATTTGGACATGAAGGAGAGTGCACATGAAGACACAACACCCATGGATGGATACTATACAACATGTTGTTTCCGATGGTATGTGGCACATCACATGGATCCTCATGGTTGAGGATAAATGAATTTTTGAAGATGAAAAAGTGAATTGAAGAAGAAATTACATGTTGGCTCTAAAGATAATTAAAGAAAAGAATTACAAAATAAGAAAGTGTCAGGTCATCCCTAATTTTAAAAGGAAGTGAAATAAATGGTATAAATACTCATCATTATACATTCAGTATAAACACAAGTCGAATTTCAGAGGAAATCTGAAGAAAAGAAGGCCATGTTTCAAGGGAGGATGAAGTCTTTTGGTGATGTGTTCTAAGGTATGGTATTTATAGGTCATCTTATCATTTTTTCTATAACTTGTTTTCTAGAATGATTCATATGGTGAAATTGATATGATATGGAGAATACATACCTAGGTACCTATGGTAAAACCTTCAGCTCTTTATTCACTATAATTTTGGAGATACACTCTATGGAAGATAGGGTTTTTGACTAGTCTTGAAGCTAGTTAATAAACAAGTGTTTCGGGTAAAACAATCACAACTTCTTCATATAGAATCCAAATGAAGTGAGACCAATCTCACTGGAAAATTTGCGGGCTATCGTTTCTTGTGTGTGAGTTTTAGAATCTGATGTTAAATATTGAGCGTGGGGCATTATATACAAGTTCACTCTCTAGAATAAACCATAATTGAATAAGCTCTACCATTCTCTCTATAACTTCTTTTTGGGGAGGATTCAAGGAGTGAAAATTGGAGGCGTTTCAGAGAATACATTGAGTAATATTATCTATAGGATCAGAGTATTCCAAGAATTTAAGAATTGCATAATTTGAAGAAGTCTCAGGAAGCATTATCAGGTTCTATGTGATGGTTGGTTATGGTTATGATTTAATGTAAAGTTTTATTATCTCTCATATATTCTTGGGTGGAAGGAAGGGGAAAGGATGGAGAGGTCAACCGTCTCATGATATTGGAGCATTGTATCTTCCTCTTGGAGGTTTATCCCTCCCTTTATATTCAAAATTTGTAGCTACCTTTGGAAGTCATTACTTCCCTTGAACAATAACTATTGATTATTTCTCATATATTGTGCATGGTGTATTGTGGTGTATTGGTGTAACTCTTATACTATTGTTCATTTCTCATTGGATATAATTGAATGGTTTAAGTAAAAGTTTAAAATGTTTTTAAATCGTACTTGGTACTGATTCACCTTCCTCTCAGTGTCGATAGTTGTTATCAAAGGGAGTTACCTTCAGTATAGTTTAACCACTGGAAGGAAGATCCTAAGTAGAAATGGAAGACAAAATTCCAAATGGAATTCCACCATTTGATCGAAGCAATTTTGAATACTAGAGTAATATAATGGAAACTTACTTGAAATATCTTGGGGCATATGTTTGGTTCTTAGTTTCTTCAGGATACAATGCTTTGAAGAAACCAAAGACTGCAGCTCAGAAGGAAGCAAAAAGGAACAACAAATTGGCAATAGATATCATCCTGGATGGATTGAAATATTCAATGAAATCCAAGGTGGGATCATGTGCATCATAGAAAGATATTTGGGACAAGATACACGACCTTTATGCAAGAGAACAAGTAGTAGAAGAAGAACAAGTTGAAGAAAATTACAACATCTCATATTTCAAAGAAGCAAATAGAGGTCGGTTCTTTTTCTTTAATTGTGAAGGAGTAGGACATGTTTAATTTGAATGTCCTCATCCAAGGATTGAAAGAGAAGAAACTGAAGAAGAAAAGACTAATGAGGAAGAAGAAAATCATGAAGCATAAATTATTCAACAAGAATATTAGAATCTTAAAAAATTGAAGCATGTTGAGATTGAAAATAACAAGCTCAAAGACATGCATAGAAAACTAAAAAGTGAATTGTGTAGTTGTGAAAAGACAGTTGTAAGATTGAAGAAAAAATTAGAAGACTTTGAGAAACTAAGAGAAGAAACCATTTCCTCGAAAACTCTACTTGAAGAAGAAATAATAATAGGAGAAGTAAGGAATGTACAAATGATGAAGAAAGAAGAAGATTGTGAGAAAATTGAACAAGAAGTTGTCTCATTGAGGAAGAGCTTAAGAAACTCTCAAGTTCCAAAGAATTAACACAACTTTGATGCATGGGTGAAACTTCATACAAATAATATGCAAATACCAACAAGAATAATGAATAAAGAGCTACACAGACAATTGATGAGTAGTGGACCAAGATACCAGAAAGAAGGAATGATTACAAAAGAGATGAATATCCAAGAAGACCTCCTACCTTCAGGAATCAAATAATATTCAATCACTATGAAGAAAAATACATAAGAGTAGATCATGAACCCATATGGACTACATCACAAAGAAGGTCACTTACTCCAAGGTATCGAAATTTCTTTCTTGGTCGTTGTTATACTTGCAAAAATTTTGGACATAAGGAAATTAATTGCAGAATCTATGAAATGAACAAATATGAAAGAAACATGAATGGTGTAAATAGAAGATATGGAAATAATCTTGGATTTGTCAACATAAGTTATAATTCATTTTCCCCATTGATGGACAAAAATATTGTATTCTACAAATGTAATTATCTTGGTCACAAAGCACGAGATTACAAATATATGAATTAACATGTCCCTATGCTAACCACGGTATGGAGAAGGAAAGAGATGCCAAACAATGAATATTGTCATATAGAATTGGTCGTTGAAGAATTTAAAGAAGAAGATGAATGGTACATAGACAATGGATGTTATTAACACATGACCGGGGATGAAGACAAATCCATCAACTTGAAGAGAAAGGGTGGCAATGTTACATTTGGAGATGACTCATCTACCAAAATACTTGGATAAGGTGTAGTAGAGCCTGGAAGAAAAAATGTAAAATAAAATAATGTCCTATTCGTTGAAGAGTTGAAGCATAATCTAGCCAGTGTTAGTAAAATGTGTGATCAAGGATACACTCTTACGTTTGACTCCTGAAAATGTAAAATAAAAAAATAACTTAGGAAGATTGGTTGCAAATGAAACAAAAAGACTGAACAACATATACATCCTAAACATTAAGAAGTGAGAGAAGACAAAATCCACACAAAATGATTCCAAGGAAGAAAAAGTCCCAAAGACCAAAAATAAGGATGAAGTATTATTGAGTGCCACATGTTCAGGGGGAGCAGCCCCAAAGAAGAAGGTCACCTTATGCCATTGAACTCAGGGGGAGAAGCCCTACCCTTTTCCATTGATGTCAAAGGGGGAGATAAATTGGGATGATGATCATAGGGGGAGAATGAGTGTTTCCATCAATGAAAAAGGGGGATATTGTTGGAAGATTGGTTGTTGTCATTGATGTCAACCCTAGTCATTGGTTTTAGACCACAAGATTGATGAATATATTTGGACATCAAAGAAAGTGCACATGAAGACACAACACCCATGTATGAATAGTATACATCATATTGTTTCTGATGGTAGGTGGAACGTCACGTGGATCCTCATGGTTGAGTAGAAATGAATTTTTGAAGATGACAAAGTGAATTGAAGAAGGAAGTACATGTCGGCCCTAAAGATAATTAAAGAAAATAATTACAAAATAAGAAAGTGCTAGGTCCACCCTAATGTTAAAAGGAGGTGAGATAAATCGTATAAATATATATCATTATACATTCATTATAAACACAAGTCGAATTTCATAGGAAATATGAAGAAAATAAACAGGGAGGATGAAGTCTTTTGGTGATGTGTTCTAAGGGATGTTATTTATAGGTCATCTTACCATTTCCGCTATAAATTGTTTTCTAGAACGATTACGATGGATAAATTGATATGGTATGGAGAAGAAATATCTAGGTACTTGTGGGTAAAAAATTCATCTCTTTATTCGCTATAATTTTGTAGATACACTCTGTGGAATATAGCTAGGTTTTTGACTAGTCCTGAAGCTAGTCAATAAACAAGTGTTCCGGGTAAAAAAGTCGTAATGTATTCATAGAGAATCCAAATGAAGTGAGACAAATATCATTGGAAAGAGTACGGGATTTAGTCTATTTTGTCCTAGTTTCATAATTTTATGTTAAATATTGAGCATGGGGCATTCTGTAAAAGTTTGCTCTCCTGAATAAACTAGAATTGAATAAGGTCTACCAGTCTCTCTATAACTTATTTTTGGGGAGGATTCAAGCAATGAAACTTGGAGGAGTTTTAGAGAATACATTGGGTAATAGTATCTATAGGATCAAAGTATTCCAAGAATTGAAGAATTTCAAAAGTTGAAGAATTCTTAGGAGGCATTATTAGGCTCTATGTGATGGTTGGTTGATGGTGATGATTTAATGTAAATTTTTATTAGCTCTCATATATTCTTGGGTGGAAGGAAGGGGAAAGGATGGAGAGGTCAACTCTCTCTTGATATTGGAGGATTGTATATTCCTATTGGAGGTTTATCCCTCCATTTATATTTGGAAGTTGTAGTTACCTTTGGAAGTCATTACTTCCCTTGAACAATAACTATTGATTATTTCTCATATATTGTTCATGTTGTATTGTGGTGTATTGGTGTAACCCTTACACTATTGTTAATTTCTCATTGGATGTAATTGAATGGTTTAATTATAAGTTGAAAAGGTTTTGAAATTGTACTTGATATTTATTCACCCCCATCTTAGTATCAACAGATGAGTCTCAAATCAAGACTTTTCCATTTACCTTAAATTTCATTGCTTTTGCGTGTTTGTTAAAATATTTATTCATGATTCGTTGTCTTATCTTTATGTTTTCCAAGGTAAAAATTATTTGTTCTTATAAGGCTAATAGTGAATCTATCCTTTGAGGGACATTAGAAGAATTTAATTCTTCGATTTGTAACATCAACCGTAGGGAAGAAAGTTCCAACTCAGTAAGAAGAATGGATTCTTGACCACAAACAAATAGAAAGGGAGTGAAACATGTGCTTACCTTGGTGGTAGTGTGATATTACCAAATGGTGTAAGTGAGGAGGGTGTGCCACTGACGAGGTTTATCTTCAATGAGCCTCTTTATGATCCTAACCAAATTTTTGTTAGTAGACTCGGCTTTCCCATTTCCTTGAGGGTAATAAGTTGAGGAAGTGAAATGTTTGACCCCCAGTTTAGCTAAAAATTGAGTCAATTTAGCAAAAAATAAAGCAGGATCATTGTCTATAATAATATCTAAAGGAATGCCAAATATGGAGAAGACATTAGTTTCCAAGAAAGAAATTACTTGTTCGTCATGTGAGTGTCTAAGAGGGACAACTTCAGTCCACTTAGTGAAATAATCACCAGCTGTCAAAATGATAATCTTCCCTTCGAAAGATGGAGGATTTATAGGACCAATAAAGTATAGGACCCATTTGGAAAATGCAAAATCAGGGAGAACATGTTGTAAGGGAATAGCAGAAAGACGCTCTTTCCCAACTAAGTTTTGGCACTTGTCACAAGACCTTGCAAATTTATAAGAATCTCCAAAAATTAAAGGCCAATAATAACCATTTTTGGTAATTTTAAAAGAAGTATCTTTAGCAGAAAGGTGGCCACCAACTTGCATAACAAAATATGAAGATCCATTATCTTCTTGTAACAATTTTTTTGCTTTCTCATTATTCACACATCGAAGTAATATACCATCAATAGACGTCCTGAACAAAAAGTATCCTAAAATAATATATCTAGAAGATTCAAGACTGAGCCTTCTCCTTTGATGAGGATATAATACATCTGGGCATTTATGATATTGCAAGTAATACACCATATTTTTATACCAAGGATGTTCAACTATAGAAAGGGTTTGACTCTCAATATAAAATAATGTTGAAAGAGGATTATCTTGATCGTCAATTTCTTCACTTGTTTCATCATGTTGAGCTAAGTAAAGGGATAAGTCTTGTCCCTTATGTTTTTCAAATTCATGATTGTCAAATCATGTTCATGGATTTTGGCAAGACAATGTGCAAGATTCCCTAAAAAATAAGTTTGTGAAAGAAAAAACTTGACAACAAACAAAGGGACTTTTACCTATGTGTGTTTTCCGAGGATAAAGTGGAGAAATTTATCTACAACGTTAACAAGAGAAAAGGCATGTTTCTCAATATAAGAGTATTTGAACTCGCCATCTGATAAACTTTGGCTCATGTAAGATACAAGTTTTTCATTATTTTGGTCATTACATTGTAAGAGAATAGCAGAAATTGCTTCCTCAATGTAATTAGTGTATATGATAAAATCTAATATTTGCTCATTACCCCTTAATTGGGGCATATTAGATTAGTAATGTTATTTTATTTATGTCGGATGTAGGCCATTAGTTGTAATTATACCTCCTAGTCTCCTATATATACCAAGGAGACATTTTCATTTTGAATCATCTTGTACTTGAAAATTTAAGTGGGGTAAAAGGAGGTTGTCCCCTCAAAGAGGATTATTATCTGAAATTATCTCTTTTTTAAGGCGTTGAGTACTTTTCTTGATGTTTTTCTATGCTATATTGATGTTTGGTTCTTAACATATGGTATCAGAGCTCAAGGTCTTGGGGTTTCGCTGCTACATCTGAGACACCCTGGCATTTCCACTATAACTATTTTTCTACAATGTTTCAATGGAATGGCTTGGAGGATATTTAGTAGATGGATCAAGGTACGTTGGGTTCAAAATTTATCTCCTGAGGCCTTACACTTTCAGAGATACAACCTGTACAAGATAGGGTTCTAGAATAATCCTGAAATGAGTCATTGCGGAATTTTCGCTATAAAAAATTTTCTGTAACGTTTCAAACCCTAAAATCAAGAGGGCATTTACAAAAATTAGTAAGGTATCTGTGGTAAATATTTCATCTTCTGGGTCATATTAAATTTGTATATACACCTTGTGTAAGATAGGGTATCTGACTAGTCCTATTGACTAGTATCAAGAAGGTGTTCCAGGTAAACCAATCATAACTTCTTGATAGAGTATCCAAATTGAGTGGGAATAGTTTCATTGGATCGCGAACAGTCTGTAGCATTTTGGGTGCGAGTTTCAAAATTTGATATCAATTATTTTGTGCAAAGCATGCTATACAAGTGAGACCTCCTGGAAATGCCAAAAATCGGCAAGTTGTGAGGAAGTTACTGTAAATTTCACTTGGCACATCCATTTTTTATCAAACCTATGGCATTGCAGAGAAGAAATATCATAGAACTATCTAAAATAAAGTTTCATACCCAGAAGGGCTGAAACATGGGAGATAAAACCGAATAAATATTGTCTAGCATAACCACCTCAAAATCAAGATTCAAAAGTGATACTTGGTCAACATGCCACCGAAAAAGGGACCTTCTACACCAAATAAGCCTCTAGAAAATCCTAATTGGACTCTTGATGAAGGTGAAGAAATGCGTAGAGACATAAATGAACTACAGAAGAAGATGGATTCAATGGAAGCTAAGTTGATGGATTCAATAGAAGCTAAGTTGTATACTAAGATGGATTCAATGGAAGCTAAGTTGGATACTAAGATGGATTCAATGGAAGCTAATTTGGATACTAAGATAGATGGTTTAAAAGGGGAGACCATGGAATTATTGAAAATTTTGTAATAGAGAAGACACTTGAAAGTGAAAATGCATCCCATGAAATTCATGATGTGGACACAAGGAAGGTGAATCAAGAATGGAGAAACTCCAACTTTGGTTTGAAGACCAACCACGTTCCTAAGATTGATATGAGGAAGTTTGATGGCAAGGACCCAATCA
>ML790296.1:295969-320733 GCA_009831015.1 Picea engelmannii | reverse complement strand
AGCATCCAAAGTTACTCAAGCGTTGTGGACAACACTTGTCTCAAGGAGAGGGGCATGTTAAGCCCTAATATTGGCTCATTACCCCTTAATTGGGGCATATTAGATTAGTAATGTTATTTTATTTATGTCGGCTTTAGGCCATTCGTTGTAATTATACCTCCTAGTCTCCTATATATACCAAGAAGACATTTTCATTTTGAATCATATTGTACTTGAACATTTAAGTGGGGTAAAATGAGGTTGCCCCCTCGAAGAGGCTTATTGTCTGAAATTATCTCTTTTTCAAGGCATTGAGTACTTTTCCTGAGGTTTTTCTATGCTATATTGATGTTTGGTTCTTAACAATTTTCCCCAGTGTGTAGTGAATACGGTTTTGTATCTATCATTCCTTTTTACCTTGATTTGATTATATCTAGAGAAATACTCAAATAAGGACAACATTTGTGACCCTGGAACTTGTTGGAAAATCATTTCCATATTAGGGAAAGGAAAATGATCTTTAACACTTTCTCCATTCAATGCGAAAAAATCAATGCATAATCGAATCTGACCAGTTGTCTTCCTAACAAGAAATAAATTTGAAACCCACTCAGAATATTTAACTGGAGAGATTATACCAGCTTTCAAAAGTTTTTCCAACTCCTTTCGAATGGTAGCTTCAAGTGCGGGGTTAATGAGTATTTGTTTTTTCCTAACTGGTTTTATCCCTCCCTTGATAGGAATGTCATGTTGTATGATAGAAGGATAAACACCACGAATATCCTTGTATGACCATGTAAAAACATCTTCAAATTCACGTAATAGTTTTGTGAATTTTTCCGTTTCTTCATCGAAACATTGGGCACCTAGTTTAAGCATATTTGGAGATTCAAAGGTCCCAAGGTTCAAGGAAATGGTATCACCCACTTTCCTTTTTGAATCCTCTTCCATACATGTTTCTTTGTTTCTCACATCACTCGACAAAAATGAACTCTCAAGAGGAATCAAGCCTTTTGGAATTTTGTCATCTTCCATAGATATGATTCCCTTAGGATTAAATGATTCATTTTGTATGAAAGAACATATGCCTTCATCATTTGGGAAACCCTGCCATGACTCTACATTATATGTAATATGAGGATGATATAAATATTGAAAAGTAGAATCAGGCCTTTGAGGTAGAAGTTGTTGAGTAGGGAATGTCGCAAATATAGCTAACCTATTAGCCATTGAATTAAATTCCCTCTTAACATGAGTGATGTTATAATATAATAGGTTAGAGATAAGTGCCCAAAAATCTTCGGTATAGCATTTCATCAACTTATTTCTAGGAGAATAGATTTTATGCACAAGGTTCACAACAAGTTCAGAGTCACAAAAAATTGTAAGGTGACCGTAAAAAAGGTTATAGGCACTTTCTATGCCTAGTATTAAGGCTTCAAACTTAATGATATTATTCATGCAGGAAAAATCTAACCTATAAGAAAAGTTATGGATTTTACCTATAGGTGAGTACAAGATAATGCCAAATCCATTGCCTTTGTTTGAGCACGAGCCATAGAAATGCATGTGCCACATAGTGTCTTCTAAATCAATTTGTTCTAAAGTTGTGTCACCCTAATAAAAAAATATAGAGTACACCCTAATTATTCCTCAAGATAATTTACATTCGGCTAATGAATACTCTCTATGTATGGTGAAATTATTCCTACTCTTAGGACTATGATATTCTTTCCATTCCAGGGAATGGATAAGTGTGTCCCATCAAGGGAAATATATCCGCCTATTAGGGCTTTCCATTCTCTTACTAGGATAAGAGAATAGTTTCTTACTGGCATGTCAATTACTTGGATGCTAAGGGTTTTCCTTATTCCAGGATAA
The DNA here is from genome assembly GCA_009831015.1 of Picea engelmannii. NCBI lineage: Eukaryota > Viridiplantae > Streptophyta > Pinopsida > Pinales > Pinaceae > Picea > Picea engelmannii. The sequence continues at coordinate 318,873 of ML790296.1, read as the reverse complement.
GCACATAGAACTAAAGTTATGTGTTTGATTTCACCTATTGTTGACTGTTGCAAACTGTTATAGGAGAGCATGCTTCTAGAATTTTCATTAGTACATGATAAACCTGGCTCTTCCATAATGAGTTTTGACATCATGCTTGGGCCCGAACCACCATCAATTAGGCAACAATGGGATTTCTTATCCATAATTTTTACAGAAATGAAAAATGGAGGTTTTTTTACAGGGTGTCCAAAATTATTTACACATATTTTATTTACAGTGAGATCCTCTTATTTTCCCTATTATGAAATATTGGCTATGGTGGAAGATTTTCCTTCCATAAAATTCCTAAGATGCTTTTGTTGTTCAGGGATGACAACCATGTCAAAAAGAGTAGCATTGGCCTTGATATTATCCAATTGGTTAAGAATGTTATACTTGGAAGACAAAAGAAGGGAAGGAACTCCTTGAGTCTCAGGACTCATGACAGTTTGTACATTAGTACCTTGTGAAGATGAGGTTGGAGTGGAAGAAGCATGAGGAGGGTCATATTTTTCTTTAGGAGTATAAGGTTTGTTCCTAGTATTTATAATCATGACATCTTCTAGTTCTACCTAGTCTAAAACAACAATGGTAGTTTTGGGGTTCTTGCCAAAGATTTTGTCTCTAGAATTCTTCTTACCTTCACTAGTACTTTCTTCATGATTCTCTTCACAGAAGTTACACCAACTGCAAGACATGATGGATTTGTCCTGAAATTTGTTCTCATTTTTATTCCTAAAAGGCATTGAGGAAGAAGATGATTCCCCAGGAGTAAGTGAGGGAACATTCACCTTTCATTCATAGGCTATCATTTGATTTTTCATATCTTGCACAAGTTGTAGGAGGGAAGACATGTATTTTTGTTTGACTGAATATCCTTTAGGGAGACCTGTTCTTTCAAATTGCTCTTCATATTCTAGGAAAGTGTGGAGAGAGGATCCTAGATTGTCAATAGTGTTTTCTTTGATCCTATGATGATAAGGAGAGGGAAGCGCATTATAGTAATGCATGAAGGAGACTTGGTTTTGGGGTCGGATTAGTTTAGGGATTTGACTGTACAATTTGGTGAAGTAGAGGTTAAAGTACTTAACAGTGTCACCATTTTTGTAAGAAATATTGTTATATTCCCTTAATTATTCGGTAAAGATCTTAGATTTTCCATAAGTGGACTTGAACAAATAAACCAACTCTTCCCAACTGGAAAGGATATTTGAAGGGAGATCAAATAAATCAACTGTTTCTTTCCCTTCAAGGGATTTAACAAATAACCGCATGCATGTATCATTATCGTTAGCCCGGATATTATGACAATAATTAGAAAATTCCACTAGGTGTTCATTTGTAGAGACATATTTATTCCCTAAGAAATTAGGAATATTCTCTTTAAAATTTAGTAACGGACGAGTAGGAGGTGTTAGAGTCAAAGGAGAAGATATATGCCATGGGGTGGTAGTAGCATCTTCCTCAAATTGGAAAAGATCGTATTTCTTTATAACTTTAGAAGGGTTGGTAGTTGATTGTAAATGAACTTGATGACTATAAATACTACCAATTACCAATCAGTTTGAAGGTTGGGATGATGAAGCACCTCTAGCACTACTAGAACCACCTGTAGATACCATTTTGGAAGTGATGGGTAAGGGAGAAAGGGGTGAGCTTGCAGAGTAAGACACAGTCCTCCTTGGAGTGCATTCTTGGGTCAACAAAATGGATTTCTTTCTTCCTATTTCAATGATAAGAGTAGATTTAGGGGACAATCCTCTTCTTCTTATATAAATATTAGGATTTGAGGACATGAAAATGAAAACCAAGGAATAAGGAAAAGGAATTTATTGTTGGTTTCTAATATGCCTTTACTTGGCTTCTGAACATTCATGACTACTTATATCTTGTTCAACTACTTCCCAAGAGAGTTCAAGATCGGATCAGGGACTAGCAGTTTCTAGGATAGTATTGAATAAATTCAAGGAAATTATAATATAGTCTTTAAGACCGAGTTCAATATTAGGCTGCCTTGTAGAAGGGACTGTCATGAGAAAATCATTCAAAGAGTATCAAAAGAAATCATAAATATTCAAAGATAATCGTGAATACAATCAACCAGAGAGATATGGAAGATCTCCATAGTATGGTCACCAAATAAATGTTTAGTAAAAGGTATGGGGCACCTTACTCAATCATTTTCATATGTTGCCTGGCTAGGACAAGATGGTTGGAAATGTCACTCGATATTTATACCCTTGAAAAAATTCACTCAATCCATAAGTATTAAGTACAAGGATTAAGGTTGGTTTTATGATTTGTATATGTTTCAATGTAAAATAAAATGTATACAAAGACACTGGATTGTATACAAATTTTACAATAAAGTAAACATGGAGATCAAAAGTGAAAAGAGGAACCAAGTCATGAAAACCCATGTATGAGATAGAACAATAATATGATTTTATTTCAATCTAAGATACTAAAAGTGTATTTCTATTTACAAACCCTTGGGAGGGTATGGACCAATGTCGGATTTAGATATATACGATGGGAACCATACAAAAAGACTGTGATAATAAAATAAAACTAAAATTAACGATTTGGATCATCTTGACACAAAATGTTTCCATTTTGACTCTGCAAGATTTTCTTTATCATCCATGAGAATTAATTCACAAACAGGAAAGAATACACATACTATCAATAATGAATCAATACCTCTAGAACATGCAGCTAAAAAGTATGAATTAGTTTTGAACCTTGTTGCCTTCAATACGACCCTTTTTTCAAAAAGAGGACTAGTCTTTCAAGTAAACTCAAAAATAAATGAAAACTCAATTTATCTCATTTAACTAAAGAGAAAACCTTAGTCTTGTCTTTATCCTTCTATTCTCCTTTGTCTCTTCATCCAATTGATCTTTTATTATTTCCCAATCAGTTGAAGTAGTTCAACTCCTTTCTTTAGTTAAGTCAAATTAACTTAACAATTAATTTAGGAGAAATAAATAATAATAATCTATAAATAAGGGTCTTAATTAATAATAGCTAAGTAGGTGGGACCCCTTGTGACTCCCATAATTTATTATTGTTAACCATCAAATACAAAGTACAAAAAATAATAATTTAGACCATATAACACCCTTGTAGCTCCAATGGATGTCATTTAAACTGAATATTAAATATCAACAATAATTTATATCATATCCCAAAAAAGAATATTGTAAATGTGTTGACCTGCATAGAATATATCTAGCTAAGAAATGATACACATATTTGCAGAGAGAATTGGAAAAAGAAGAACAAGAACAAAAAGAATGGAAAGAATTATGATTAACCGTTGTGAATAATGAATAATTTACACATGATATACTCTGTATAACTCAATGAGTTTGGCTTGAGGTGAACCAAGTCGCCATAGTGGTGATCTAGAGTGATCTGGACACACACCAACAGTTACGGGAGTGAACTTCCACCTATTCTAGTCTCTCAAGTGGTTACGGGAGTGAACTGTCACATAGTTGAGTTAACTAGTCAACTAGTCTTCAGTTAACTGACTGAACAAAAAGTAGTGAGGAGTTAACTCAAGGAATCAAGGCTAATGCGCCACTTTGGTGATGATCCCAATTTTGCATGGTGATGATCCCAATGCAACATCTAAACTCAACTCAACTAGTCAAACTGAAGTGTGAACTGAAAGAGAATATTCTCCAGGTGGAATATTCTCTCCTAAAATATAGGAGACTAGATAATGACTAATTATGACTNAGGTGTGTGTGAAGTAACTCCAACACCCCCCCTGAACATTACTATGGTGAAAATAAAGATTGGGTCCTGGCAATGAGGCCATGTTAGGTACCCAAGTACAAAAGATACACTGAAAATAAAGTGAGGAAAGAGGGAAAACCTCATGGAAAAAATCCCCCCTCAAGGTACAATGTATGTAAAAAGAAGAACTACAGTTGCTAGGCAACTGTGTCCTTCACTCCAAGACGACTTTGCAGAGAATTGAATTTCTACTCAGTGAAGGTCTTGGTGAAAATGTTGGGCATCTATTATGTTGAAGAACATAATTGTAATTCGATGCTCCTCTTGTGTACTAAGTCCCAAATGTAGTGCATGTGGATCTCGATGTGCTTCGTCTGCTGCCTCTGAACTGGATCTCTGCAGAACTTCAGAGTTCTCTGGTTGTCACACCAGATGAAGATCAACCGATGAAACTGAATGCCCAACTTAGTGAGAAAATGTTGTAGCCACATAGACTGAATGTTTATGTTAACTACCCCTTTGTACTCTTCCTTGGTTGAAGATAGAGAAATGGCAACTTGCTTCTTGCTCGACCAACAGATAGGCCCGAAACCAAGACTAAGTGAGTAACCATATGTGGACTTGCGATCAAAGCTATCGCTATCCCAATCAGAATCAGTAAACCGAATGACATCTAATGTAGAGTCTGTTGCATAATGAATCCCAAAGGTGATGGTGCCCTATATGTATCGAAGGATACGCTTTGCATCTTTCCAATGTAGCTCATGTAGCTCCTGCATGAACCTATAAACTACACCAACTGCATATGAGAGGTCTGGTTTGGAGTGTGTGAGATACAACAAGCTCCCCACTAGTTTTCTATACAGTGTGTTGTCAACCGGTGGAGTCTCCCCACCATCCTCAAGTTTGACTGTTGATAGGAAAGGAGTCAGAGTAGACTTGCAGTCTGTCATGTGAAATCTCTCAAGGAGATCTCATGCATAATTTTCTTGAGATACTTTGATGCCTGATGCATTATGACTGATCTCAAGTCCAAGGAGGAAGTGTAGTGGACCCATGTCTATCATCAAAAACCTGTCATGAAGAATCCTCTTGACTACGACTATCGCTGAAGTCAAGCAACCGATGATCAACAAATCATCGACATGCAGAACTAAAAGTAGAAGTGAATCAGTCGTCCTGAGCATGTATACATTTGGGTTTGATTTGCAATGTACAAAGTTATGTGACAATATGTAGGAGTCCATCTTGGCATACCATGCCCTCAGAGCCTGCTTGAGGCCATAAAGTGACTTCTTCAGTCGACAAACCAAAGATGAGTCTTGCATAAATCCTTGGGGTTGCTCCATGTATATCTCCTCAGAGAGATCACCATGAAGAAATGAATTCTTCATGTCCATCTGATGGACTTCCCATCCCTTGGTTGTCGCAATGGCAAGGGCCAATCAAATGGAATCCATCTTTGCTACTGGAGAAAAGGTCTCATCATAGTCAATACCATGAACCTAAATCCTTTGGCGACAAGCCTGGATTTATATCTATTGATCTATCCATCTATTGTGCTCTTGGTCCTGTAGATCCATCTACATCTGACAACTTTTATCCCAGAAGGACGGGCAACTAGATCCCAAGTATGGTTCTCGAGGAGGGAGATGTACTCCTCCTGCATGGCGGATTCCCAAAAGGGATTTCCAGCTGCCTCTCCATAAGACTGTGGATCTAAATACTGAACCAAGAAAAGATGCCTGGAAGGAAATGGTTCAGTGGTATTGAGTGCAATAGGAGGCTCCTCAAAATAAGATCAAGTCCTAATAGTATCGGTTGGATCACCAACGAGATCCATTGCATCCTAAACAGTAGTCTATGCCCACTTGGGCCTCTACTCTGGCTTTGCAACTACATCTGGATTCTCTAACTCTGCATCTGACTACATTGACTCTGAATTTGAATCATCTAATTCCTCTAAATCATAACTCTCATATAAAGAATAGTCAGCATGTGCATGCTCATCATCTCAGACAGGTGGAAGAGTGAAGGTGTTTGCATGCGACTGCTGAGGTACATGAGAGATACTTTCCTTGAATTGGACACTATGCTCAATGATGAGTCAGTCTGAGGAAAGATCAATAAGATGATATCCCTTCATACCATCGGGGTATCCAAAAAAAATGCACTCAGTGCTCTGTGGATCAAGTGCCTTCCTATTTTCAGTAGGAATCTGGGCCCATGCACGTGAACCAAAAATGTGAAAGTGGGCCACTTCCGGTTTGAGGACACTCCAAGCCTTATAGGGGGTCTTATCCTTGATAGATATATGAGGATATCTATTTTGGATGTATGTTTCATATTTAAGTGCTTCGGCCCATAGTATCGATGGTAGTGACTTTGCATGCAACATGCAAGATGGCATCTCCTTTAGAGGTCTGTTTTTCCGCTCAGCAACTCCGTTTTGCTGCGGAGTGTAGGGAACTATATGTTGCAACTGAATCCCTACCTCATGGAAAATATTATGAATCTCATGATTCAGATACTCTCCCCCATTATCAATTATGGGGACTTTTATCTTCTTTCTAGACTGTGTCTCAACCAAAGCTTTGAAATATTTGAGGTGTTGAGAGACCTTGGATTTTTTCCTGAGAAAGTAGATCCAAGTAAAACGTGAGAAATCATCAACAAAAATGAGAACAAACCTCTCTTTGTTGATCTATGGGTGTGGAAAAGGACCCATGAGGTCATTGTGGATCAGATCTAAAGGTGCAGAATCTAGTTGAGAATTTCCTTTGATGAATTTCTCTCGAGGGTGTTTTCCAAGAACACATCCCTCACATACTCCCTTGGAGAAGAGGATGTCTAGTATACCATAAAATAATCTCTTCTTTCTAAGTTGTTGCATGTATCTAAAATTCAAATGTCCAAACCTTTCATGCCATATCCTACTACTTTCATCAGCATGAGTAAGCAATAAAGCATAATCATGTTCAATGAATTCAGAAAATGTATACAATCTAGACTGATGATTTACCTCACTGGTAGCAACCCTAGAGTTGGTTTTCATGTCATATATGTCCATTGAATTTTGTGTGAATACGACTTTATTTCTGGTTCCGTAATTCATCCTTTGATACACAGAGAGAAGGTTGACAGAAAGCTTGGGAACATGCAACACATTCTCGAAGCTTCCATTGGTGAGTTCAATCCTTCCTTTGCTGGTGACTTCAACAGAAGAGTTGTCCCCCATCAGAATAGGAGGAACTTTTCATGCATCCAAATAAAAATAGACTTCTTCTGAGGCAACCATGTGATGTGATGCTCCTGAATCTATGATCCAAGCATCGAGAGAGGAGTTGATTGCAATCAACGCATGGCTAGAATTGCCTTTCTTGGAATTCAGATCTTCTGGATTCTTCTTCTTTTCACACTCGAGGATGCGATATCTAAGGTTGTTTTGATGAAGTATCTGAGACATCAGATCTATTTTTTTTTTCATGCATGCGGATTTTGAATGGAATTCTTTGTGACAATATGTGCATTTCTCTCCTTTTCTTCCCTTTTCTCCTTTAGATCCAGAGGCATCGGTGAAGGGTTTTGTGTACCCTTCCTTCTTCGTATGTGCATGAGATTTTCACTTATCCTTATCTTTAGATTTCTGATATGTGTGGATTCCATCATTCACAGTGAGGGCATGCACCCTTAGGCCTTTGATTGCGCCCATGTTGATGAGCTTGGTTTGCTCTTGTGTCAGGGATTCGATAAAGTCCTCAAGAGAAGGCATCTTCCAGGTGGCTCCAGAGGCTAATCTGATAGTATGGAATGTACATACAAATACTAGGAATTAAGGACCAATATTGGAGAGAATGGTAAGAACCATTTGTCTCTCCTCCTTTGATTTATCAACCCCACAAGCTTTGAGTTGTGACAGTAAATCCTTGAATTTTGTAAAGAAATCTTGGATATTCTCGAAGCTTTTTGGATCCAATGTGAGAAAATCCACCTCTAGAATGTGTCCCCTCATCTCATCCTATTTTACAAAGAGCCCTTCCAATATGGTCCAAGCTTCATTGGGAGTCTTACAGGAAGATATATGAAAAAGGAGATCGGGAGAAATAAGACTACAAATTGTTCTGAGTGCCTCATCCATGCGATTTAAGTACTTGGATTTTTCTATGGTTGATGTCAGTTCAATATCTATATTCATGGTTAACCTATACAACCCTCTATATTGGAGATGTATGGCTATTTTATCCTTCCATGCAAAATAGTTGTAAGGTGTAAGAATGAATTCTTTTTGGAATTCCATCTTTTCGCTGTCTTCGATCTTTTGTACTTGCAAAATTTTTTGGTGTAGCTTTTTCTTAGTAGCTTGTCGGATCAGATACCATGTAAATGTGTTGAACTTCACATAATATATCTAGATAAACAATGATACACACACTTGTAGAGATAATTGGAAAAAGAAGAAGAAGAAGAGAAAGAATGGAAAGAATTCTCATTAATCGTTGTGAATAATGAATAATTTACACATGATATACTCTGTATAACTCAATGAGTTCAACTTGAGGTGAACCAAGTCACCATAGTAGTTATATAGAGTGATCTGGACACACACCAGTAGTTACGAGAGTGATTTACCACCTATTCTAGTCTCTCAGAAAGTTACGGGAGTGAACTGCCACCTAGTTGAGTTAACTAGTCAACTAGTCTTCAGTTAACTGACTAAACAGAAAGTAGTGAGGATTTAATTCAAGTAATGAAGGCTAATGCACCACTTTGGTGATGATACCAAGGCAAGGTTGAATTATCATGGTGATGATCCCAATGAAACATCTAAACTCAACTCAGCTAGTCAAACTAAAGTGTGAACTGAAAGAGAATACTCTCCAGGTGGAATATTCTCTCCTAAAATATAGGAGACTGGATAATGACTAATTATGACTAATAAAAAAATAAAAACCTTAGGAAAAAGAAATCCTATGTGTGTGTGAAGTAACTCCAACAAATATATCCACATTATACACAATTTATTCAAACATAAGGCTTGTTGTCCAAAATATGTTGAAGACCATTAAACACTATACTCATCACTTAAAATCATAAAAATAAGCATCTAAAAACCATATTTTCTACTTTGCAAGGCATATTTCCTCTTCTCATTGCTGTCTCCAGCTGACTTTTCTTGAGTGGCCCTTGGTTGGTTAGACCCTTGAGGCTATATTTCATTGATCACATGGGAGAAATCATCTTTGATGTGCAGGCTTGAACATAGATTTAAAGGACTCATTGGATGGGCTAGAGGGGGAGGCCGCTCCTTTTCCTTTGTCTTGCATAGGTTGTAGTATACCAGTTTTTAACATTTTTCTAGTGTGCAAGGATTGTATTGGTGAAACAACATGAGAAATTCAAACATTGGGATTAATTAGTGGTGGTAAAGGTAAGGAGAAAATAGGCCATCCAAGGTGGTGGGAGACAAGTTGGTGGAAAGTTTATTTCCGACTATCATTAATGGGGACTTTGAGATGCAAAGACACATGTGGAGGAACGATAATGCTAGGAAATTTTTGATGAGGACGAAATGGGGCTCTGTCAGATCGAGGATGAAATATACCATGGCCAACCAAATTAAAAAATCCATATTGAAACAACTGGTGCAACTCTTCTGGATCAACATCGAAATGAATAGAAAATCTAGGCCTTCTATGGTTTTGATTTCAATTTCCCATTCCTCTATTATTTCGACCATTGTTTCCTATACTAAAAAAACTCATCATGTAGCAATATTTAACTAGTGATGAAATTCTTAATAACCCATACATGAGACTCTTCTTACATAAATCAAAAGTTGGCTCTAGAATTTACTTACATGACACATGCAATCCATCGAAAATATGCCATTTATTAATTTCCAGGTAAACATGGTATTGATAGGGTCCATGGGAAATATGGAGGGGTTGTATTTAGCGAAACAATGATATCATGGAAGGGAATTAATATACAAATATTGTTCAAACAATTAATTGTGTATCTAAACAAATCCAGAACATCAGTCCTCAACCCTTATGATATCAACTTCCTTTCATTTCCACACAGAATCCTTTTCAAAATAAATATCACAGAACATGGGATCAATAAGTGAAATTGGGATCATGAAGGGGTTGTATTTAACAAAAAATGGTAGAATGGGGGGCGTATCTCATGGATATTGTTCAAATGATACATCAACCATTCCATCTATGATATCAATTCACAATCAAACTTTCTTACTATTCAAAAATTTAAAGTTTAAATAATTGTTTGTTTCCAAAAAAAAAACCCAAAACTGGTGCTTCCTTCACAAAATTGTTCACCTTCCTTTTTACACAGTAACCAATTACCCATAAATAACCACCACAGGAAATCAAAACTTGAAAATTAACCAACACATAGTTCTAATTCATTATAACATCTTTGGAAATACATAGACCATGAGAAAACAAGAGCTAACTATTGACTTAAAGAGCAGAGTGAATGTTCATGGATGGAAAAGCAGTACAACCCCATAACTATGTAAAATATTTCTTAAAGAGAAATGAATAGGCTGTATACCTCCTCCATGACGAGAAAAGAAGAGCAACAACAACCAACATAGAAAAATGAAATAATTCCTAGGGTGGGAGGCTCGAGGTGAGTTTGAGTGACATGAATTGACTTCACGTCGCTTATTTCTTCACAATTTCATTCATGGCGAGTATGAGACAATCCCACTATAGAGCTCATCACCTTTTAACGTTGAAATCAATTAATGAATCCAACTATACCAAAGTTTTCATATGTTTGAATTTAACAATGTGACAACCATTGTATCTATCCCCATTTCACATATTAAAACGTTTTAGGGATACAACCAACCTTGCAATTAAACCAATGCGCCAACCATTGTAACAAGGGTTGAAGTGATCACAAAACTACACTATAAAATATATACAATATTAATAATTAAAAATGAAGAGTAATTCCTTCATCCATTACAAGACGCGTAATCATACTTTGTGAGAGATAATCAAGACAACATTATTCCTTCTTCTAACCACCTTTCCCACAACATCCTATCATAAGAATTTTAACCATGATTTTGAGGAAAATAAGTTGTAGAGGTTGTGTTGCAACAAAAACATAGGCAACCGAAATATAAGTGACGCATCTTCGTCACCGTCCCATAAGTCACACAAGGGGTCCCACCTTCTAATATATTATTAAATATAATTAAATCATAAGGTGTTTGCAATCATTTTCAAGCATGTAATCGATGTTGTGTTTTTTAGCGTCAACAAACAATAAATATGGTTTGCCTCCTTCCTGATAAGATTTCTCCCAAACGATTGAGTGTCTAGGAAAATACATTTAGGATAAGGTAATTGAACATGTTTATGAAGTGGTTTTCAACCATTTGAATAGATTCCTTACCATTTTTTCAGAGTAAAAGATGGAAGATAACCTATTGAAACTTATACGAATTTTCCATGTGATGTTTCCCAAGCATTATGTCTTCTAGAGATGAATAATTTTAACTGAATGAATTATTTTGGGAATATCTTGGAGACTATAGTTGAACTGCAAATATTTAATAGACACATGTAACAAAAATAAATTAAATTAATAATAAAAAATTATTAAAAGATGAACTACATGATCTCCAAATCTTAATTAACCAAAATCAATTAATAAAATCAAATATGATTGATATCACATCTCCTAAATATACTAGATTGGGCATTATATTTTGAGATTTGGGAATATTTTTCAAACTCGAGGAAATTAATTTTATAAGATTTAATAAACACTCAATTGTTGGAAAATTTTAATCAAACAATAAACCATATCTTAGAATCGCATGTTAATTATTGAATGATAAAAATGTTAATAAAAAAACTTTAGAACCAAGTGAATGTGAGGAATTCATATTAAAATTACTTCCAATAATTAACCAAGATGTTGTGATTTAATAATGTCTAATGAAAAACCAATCGAATCACCTAAATGACAAAATATTTACATGAATATATAAGAAAATCAAACCAAAACAATCATATCAAGAGGAAGATGATGAGAATGTCAAAAGGACAAACAAGACATAAAAAAAACTAGAAATATAAAACCAAAAACAAATCAGGGTGACATTACCAAAATTAATAAGGGGACCCCTTTATTTTTTGAGAAAATTATGGGGGGTGTTGTGTGTAATGTACCCCAAATTTCCCAAATAAAAAAAAAAATTGTTAGGGAACATCAAAGTCCCTTGACTCTCCAACATTGTGTATGACGCATAGATAATGCATTATGTATATCTTATTCCTTTATTGTTTGCATCACATTTTTACTTCTCTGTCAGTATCCCTCTTAAAGGTCTAAGGATATTTACATTCCACTTGCCTCTTATTGTTATATTTCATTAAAGAGTCGTTATTGGATTATAAATCACACTCTTATTTGTACTAAAGAATTTTGTGACCATGACTGTCATGTCCCTTAGAATAACCACTAGGTCTATGTCAAGACATTCTATCCACACTAATCATGTAAGAATCTACGTTATACAAGGTATGAGAGCTATAAAACATGGTCACAACATCAACACATATAGACATGGTGTTGAGATAGGAGACAAAAGTCCTAAGTGCTAGGATTTAATTTTACCCATAACAATATATGACTTTATCATAGTGCAACGAAAATGTACCTATACACAACATTAGTAACCCTACTTGAATATTAACATAGTTTTATCATTCTAGGGTAAACTCTAGAAATAAACATGACTCAACAATCAAGTGGTTTGAAAACTGTTTTATGGTGGATGACAGGTCGGGTCTAAACCTACTCCATGCTAGCCTGTAGGAATTTACTCTTGGCCTGGTCCATTAATGGTGAAGCATGTCCCGTACCTTCCAGAATTGAGACTTATGAGAAAATGCCCAACGTAGGCTCTCCACCTCCCTTGACTTGACATGGAAGTGATATGGGTTGTACTAGCCAATACTAATCCTCTAGCAAGGCCCTCGAGGTAACACTTATTTTCATTCTTGCCCCTTTAGTCTGTAACACAAACTACCTCTGCATTATATACGATCAATGATTTCATAAGGCTCGAATCTATTGAGAAATGGCCTCTACGTTGTATATGACTGATGATTTCGTAAGGCTCGGCTCAAGTGAGTGATGACCTCTACGTTGTACATGACCAATGATTTAGTAAATCTTGGCTCTGGTGAGCAATGGACTCTACGTTGTATATGACCGATGATTTTGGTAAGCTTAGCTCTAGTGAGTGATGGAAGGAGGCATGCACATCTAGGGTTTTCTATGCGCAAGGATGAGTAACATTATGTCTCTTACTTTTTATGTGAGACGTATTCCATAAATCTATTCTTTGTCTGGTGCAATGTAAAATAAAAGAGAGGTTCCATGAATAGACTTCATGTTTTATTTTTCTTTGTTTGAGGATTGAAAATGTATTATAGTCTCACCTCTGTATACGTTTTCCTCCTAGGATTCTACTGTGTTTATGGTTTCCTTTACAAGTTAGCTGAAACACCCTTAGCTTTAACGCTCGGGTTTGAGGGTTATTGTATTTTCTCTGAGTTGGCTGACAGTCTTCAAGCCTATAGTTGTTTCGGTGCCTTTGTAGTTAGACCATGCCCTAAATCATTATTAGAAGTTAACACTCTGATCTTTCTCATTTTTCTTTTATTCACCCTTATAACCCTGTTATTATTACACTATGGAATGCATCCAAAGATCCCAAAAATTGCTACGCTGGTTGATGTTTTTCGAGTTGACTGTGGTTGAAATATGTAGGAATTTTTTGTATTTACATTATGTGTATATATATATGGTAGTGTTAATAGGATTTATTCATTTGAAAAAACATTTGTTTGGATCCTCTGGTTGTAAAAAAAATTCTCTGTTGGACAGAAATATGGTTTGTCTCGCGACCACCTCGGCAACATCCTTTGCTTGATCTCTTGTCTGATACAGTTATGAATTTAATCTATTTACGAAAAGCGTTGCCTATGTCAACCACTATACACTAGAAAAGAGAGGGTATCCTTGTTTAATCAACAATTGAATGTATGTGGGACACAATTCGTAGGGTTCGAACATGTTTTTGCACAGTTGGACTTTAACCTAAGTCTTGGGTTCTTACTATAATTTCTATGCACTTAGAATTTTGTATTTTACCTTTCTATCATGCTATTTAATTTTAATGATATATTGTTAATATACTCAGGTGTTACATCTCAAAATTACTCACTTTGATAGTGTCACAAGTGTCATCATTACATGTGTTGTAAGTGTCTCATCTTGTCCGCAAGTGTCGCATCTTGACTACGAGTGTTGCAAGTGTCACAAATAGTATACTGCCATATTACATATGTCATGACTCTAACGACATCATAAAGAAACTTAAGACACCTCAAAGGTTAGTTTGGAAGAAGAGAAATCACTTGACAAGAGCTACAAGCCTTTTTCCATTGGAAAAACCTCTCAAAAACTAAATTTTGGAGAGGAGTGCTCCCCTACCCACTGTCAGGGAGTGTTGGCATTCCCTAAGCCTTTTTGAGGGAGTTTTTGAGCACCCTGTGCACCCTTATGGGGGAGAACTACCACTTTTCTAAGAAAAAAATTGTTTTGTTGAGGAAAATCAAGGAAAAATCCCTCAATTCCTGAAGGTGGTTGGATTCGAATGGATGGTCAAGGCATGATCTTAAGGGAGATCCTCAACTGAAGGAGAGGAATCCTCAACTTATCCCAAATATCATTCAAGTGGTTGTACCTCTCCAAATTTATATAAGGAGGCCTTCTCATGGTGAAAGGGGAAGAAGAAAGATTGGAGGCATGAAACCTATGATCTCATAGGAAACATGCAAAAGAGGAGAGACTAGAGTTTGATACCAAACTTATGATCCTATAAGTGGTATTGACAGGGAATGACAATTGAGAATTACATCAAACTTATGATCTCATGAGTGAGATTTCATCAAAGAAATCAGTGGAGATTATTTGAGCAAAGGGGTTGGACAAGGAGAACGGGAAAAAGCTATTGCACCTTCATTCAAAGGATTGTAAGTACTTTTACTCGTTCTCATTAATATAATCAATGCTTGGCCTGTTTCTTTCAAACTTATGATTGTTCCATATGAGTTTGTCTGTAGTAGATGGATCTTTATTTGAGCTAATATCAGTAGAGTAGGAATTATTTTGTACCTTTGTTTGTTTTATAGGACCTATCAAGGAGCTTAGGATCAAAGCTAAGCATGCACTTTGCATGGACAAACATCGCTAATAAGGTACAAATATTTCTCCTTATATTTCATTTATTAGCTTGATTAGATCTAAAAGGAAGTCAGTGTCCATGTTAATCACTTTTCTGTCTTTTCCTTAGGAGTGTAGAGACCAAGAGGGAATCCACTTGTCCACAGGGGGATTCACCTACAACAAAAATTGGTGACTCCACTAGGGATGGAAACAAAAAATTGATGGTGTCAAAATGATGTGTAGTCAGTGGAATTCAATGCACTAGGTGACACCATGCCACTTATTCCAGCTAAAACATCATACGTTTCTATCCAATCCTTTTTTCCCTCTTCAAATGACCAACATCTATTGGCACTCGATCGTTACTCGATGTCATCACGCTTAAGTTCCTTGTTGTCTGTGATCGATTACATTTCCCCAATTTTTCCTTTGGATGAATCTATTATGTAACTTTTGAACATTGGTGAGCTACCTCAGGATGATAACCATCATCGATCCTCTTTTCTTCCCCCTTTTAAAGAAATTTGGGCAGATATACAGTCTATCTCTCCTCCTGATGTTGATTTTCGATTGTCTCCCATGCCTTCGACTTTCGATGATTTTGATCCGGTTGTTGACATGGTGATATCTTTGGTAGAGTTATTCGAGCCTGATCTCCTTACCCCTATCATGACCCTTGACATGTGTTCCTTCCAGAGTGATTTTCTTTCATCCAATGAAGATCTCTTGAAATCCATGACCGATTTTTGTCCCTTGACATGGTGTCCTTCCAAAGCGTTATTCTCTTCAAAACAATGATCAAGAAGAGCCTATGAGCATAGTTTTTTCTTCTCTATGAAAAGATAGTTAAAAAATGAAACAAAGGCCTTGATCATAGTTTTCCTCTCTGTAGAAAGCTCGTTAAAAAATGAAACAACAATCTGGGGATTAAACCCGAAGCCTTTAGCATAGTTATTTTTTTGTGTCAATCTCTTTAAAAAATGAAGCAGTCACCTCTCTTGAACCTTATTTTCAGCCACTCTTATCCTTTTTCTCCATATAGTAGAGAAATTGGTGAGAACCTCACAGTCAGTGAATGAATTGAAGCTTGGAGGGCATGTCTCCAGCCTTTGATGATCATTCTGGAGTTAAGCCACTAGCTTTCAAGATGGGGGCATACCAATCTTGGTCTTTGTTCTTTCCCATACTTGAAAAAACATGAGAATGTAACCGAGTAGACTTTTATCACTTTTTCGGACTCACATGGATAAACAAAAAAGGAACCTTTTGGAGTCGTCTTTAAGATCTTTTCAGAATCTCTAAACATGAAAAGATTGTCGAGTGATCTTGCTTCCTTTCCCACTCATTAAAAGGTTTGAAAGGGTGTCATTCGAGTAATCATTTATCTCTTTTTCAACATGGTGAGACTAAAATTACAAAAAAGGACAACATTAGAGTCATCTTTAAGTTCTTTTCAGACTCTGATCTAAATATGAAAAATCACCAAGTTTACCTTCTCTAGACTCATTAAACAATCATACATTGAAGAGCCCATATGGGACCAAACCCTTACTTCTTCAAATTCGCTAAACAAAGGAAAAGGGAATTACCGAAGGTGATTCATATTAAGCATGTGTTACCCTCCTCGATCTCGTTAAATTAAAAAGAGGTACTCGTCTATCTGGATGGGGGAAAAATTGAAAGAAGCAATCCAAGTAGTTTTTGAGAACACTACCAGTAACTCTTACAATCGCCCTTGAACATGGTACTTTGTATTGGCATGCATTTTTATCTGCTGAACCTCTGCACTGAGCCAATCCTTTGAGTTTCTTTTACCCCTTTGAGTCACCTAACGAAAGTCACAGCATCCATTGCATGATCAAGTTTTGTTCCATGTCATGTTTCTGTTTTTGTTCCTCAGTGTTCAAGGGAAGTATCTACCTTGAGAGTCAGTCATCACAAATATCCTATTTCAATACTCGTTTCAGTCCACGTTCATTTGATCTACCAATCAAATTTTTGTGTCAGTTTCATGTCTTTGATGGGGGATACATCAAGACCCTCCTTCGACCAGTCTATTCCTATCGAATTCAGCACATTATCCAGGAACTAGACTTAGAAACTAGTTAGTACCTTGGGACTTGCATGCCTCAATGGCAGGCCTCCTCATGTATGATAGTAGGTTTACATCATTGACCTCTGATCGGATGATTCCACGTATGTTTGACTTCATCTTATCTATTCAAATTCATTGGAATGTACTAGAGTACCTTGGGAATCATTGACATCAAAGGTTATTTCCCTCACGCTTGTTAACATTTTAGATCATTGACCGGTAATCAAGTGGTTTTTTCCATGTTCAACATTAGGACATCTATTCACGTGGTTAGATTGGTACTACATCGAGATCGGTAAGAAGACCCTGGGTTGAGTTTTCACTCTTATGTATACTTTTCCCAGGTTGCGAAGGAGTTCTTTTAAACTATGACACATATATTGTTACATAGATCCACTTTGTATTGGTCGTGGCTATGTCTTGTCATCTCTTAGATACACTTTGTATTTTTCGTGGCTACGATCAGTTCAGGTCATAGGAGTATAGATCCACATTATATATTTAGTGCTTATACCTTTTTTCAATATAATTATGGATCTCTAGTGTATTTTATGGCATCCATACCTAAAAAATGTTTATCACTCAAGCATAGGTATGCATGCATTGGGTTTTGAAACATGTCATAATATTTGTTTGATGGTTGTGTGAAGATTTTTCCAGTCTCTTTGCATCCATACCCTTGCTCAAAAAAGTCTAAAAAGTACTTTAGTCATCACCATCTTCTAACTTCATACTTTGGGGGGAAATCTGTTACACCTCAAAATCACTCACTTTGATAGTGTCACAAGTGTCAGCATTACAAGTGTTGTAAGTGTCGCATCTTGTCCACAAGTGTCTCATATTGACTATGAGTGTTTCAGGTGTCACAAATAGTATACTTCCATATTGCATATGTCATGCCTCTAATGACATCATAAAGACACTTAAGACACCTCAAAGGTTAGTTTGGAAGCAGAGAAATTACTTGACAGGAGGTACAATCCTCTTCCCATTGGAAAAACCACTCAAAAACTGAATTTTGGAGAGGAGCGCTCCCCTACCCATTGTCAGGGAGTGCTGGTGCTCCATAAGACTCTTTGGGGGAGTGTTTGAGCACCCTCAGCACCCTTATGGGGGAGCACTACCCCTTTTCTGAGCAAATTTTGGGTTTGTTTAGGCAAATCAAGGAAGAATCCCTCAATTCCTGAAGGTGGTTGGATTCGAATGGATGGTCAAGGAATGATCTTAGTGGAGATCCTCAACTGAAGGAGAGGAATCTGCAACTTATCCAAAGTATATCTCAAGTGGTTGTACCTCTCCAAGGTTATAAAAGGAGGCCTTCGCATGGTGAAAGGGGCACAATAAAGATTGGAGGTATGAAACCTATGACCTCATAGGGAACATACAGAAGAGGAGAGATTAGAGTTTGATACCAAACTTATGATCCTGTAAGTTGTATTGACAGGGAATGACAATTGAGAATTACATCAAACTTATGATCTCATGAGTGAGATGTCATCAAAGAAATCAATGGAGATTATCTGAGCAAAGGGGTTGGACAAGGAGAACTGGAAGAATTTGTTGCACCTTCATTCAAAGGATTGTAAGTACTTTTACTCATTCTCATTAATATAATCAGTGCGTGGCCTATTTCTTTCAAACTTATGCTTGTTCCATATGAGTTTGTCTATACTAGATGGATCTATGTTTGAGCTAATATTAGTAGAGTAGGAAGTCTTGTGTACATTTCTTTGTTTTATAGGACCTATCAAGGAGCTCATGATTGAAGATTACCCTGGACTTTGCAAGGACAAAAGTCGCTAATAAGGTACATATATTTATCCTTCTCTTTCATTTATTATCTTGATTAGATCTAAAAGGAAGTCAGTCTCCATGCTAAGCACTTTTCTGTCTTTTCCTTATTAGTCTAGAGACCAAGAGGGAATCCACTTGTCTGCAGGGGGATTCACCTGCAACATCAGGTCATTTCTTATGAGCCTCTATGAAATCTTATTAATTTAATAATTATCCACTATGATCATTTCCCCAAATCATAAATTCCAACTGTGTGTTACGGTGATTTAAATTGGTAGTTATGTTTATTCGTTGACCTTGACATAGTCAACTCCTTCTGTTCAATTGTTTCTCTACACAGGGTTTGGAGAATAACTATTTGGTTCTTCCTGTTTGATTAATCTATGCATGGTCTATTTCACTGATAATTTGTTTAACTTTTTTGCAAACTGTCGCTCCCTCTATTTTACAATGAAAGGTTCTATACACAAATATATGAAAATAATGATGGGCCCTTTCTGTTTTGCGAGGGTACCCATCAGTCGGTTTGGCTCCACTCCTCTTCCTCTTAGATCATGGACATATTGTCTCACAAGGAACAAAAAGCAATATGGTTTTCATCGATACTCAAGCTAAGTTTCATCCTTGAATTATTTTATTTTTAATTTCCATAGATTTAAAAAGTTAGCACAGTTACTAAACCCTCTTTTAATCCTTTTGCAGGTTGTGCAAGTTTGTGTAATCAGTTGAAGGAATCCTATTACCTCGAAAGGTATTCGAGTTCCATGTCCTTCCATGCTCGATCTATGTGTGCATTAACATCGGTTCCATACAGATTTTGTGTACACTTTACAATACATGAGGTTGTGGAGTTTTTGGTCTATGGTACTCCAACTGTAATATTTTGAACAACATTCATTTGAATATTAAAATTACTTTTTCAATACACTTTGTACTCTACTGAATCACTATCATTATGTGGTAATAGATAATATAGAAAACATATTCAAACTATTAGTTCTACTATTTTTTTATTTATGAGCACACACAGAGACATATATCTCGTTAAATATCTATGTATAACCATCACATTTCAAATAAACAATATTTCCAGTATCATTTAACTATGATAGGCCATAGTAAAACATGGTCATATTTTCCCTTAAGAATTGATTTCACTTATGTATACACAGTCAACATATTCCTAACAAATAATAACCACAAATATAACATTGACAAAGAAATGCAAGCTGAGATACATATCTGAAACCTGATGTTGGAATACAAATGGAACAACCATGTTCCACCCAACCATAGAACACAACAGCCAAGTTCACTTGTCCTACTCACCCCCTAGCTTGACCATGAGTCCATAAGAGAAAATTGAATTATCCTCCTTAGCTATAGTCACCATCCATAGATCATAAAATGCCTTCGCCTCACACTAATAGTTCTCATAACAACAAATAGTTTCCTTCCCAACATACTAAGAAACATCCTTCCTCCTCCATATGTTGTTAAAATATGCATCCTTATGCCTAGGTCTTTCCTTCCCTCCCTGGGGAAATTCACAGCTTTACGAATCCCTGATTTTTAGGGGCTGCTAGTGGTCAAAATCCACTTCTGCCACTTCTAAAAATTAGCCTTGAGGTAACTCAAACCTATTCCCACACATGGAGTCATGGTCAACTATTTTTAACCTCGTTGTTCCATTTGTCTTCCAACATTTAATTTATTAAAATTTATTCTTACACGTGTGTAAAAATAAAAGAGGATAGTTGGGAAAGTCAAATATTTTCCCAAGATTCATCAAATAATTAATTACAACAATTAAAATTCCACATTCAGATTTTCCATAAATGGAAAATAATTTCCAAATCAGAATTTTCCAAAAACGGAAGTTTATTTCAAAGTTCACTTAGAATTTAATTATTCTAAAATTTGAGAATATTACATCCTCTACCCCTTAAGTACAACACTATCCTTAGTGTTCATTCCTCTCTTGAAATAGGGTTGGATACAATTTCTACAAATATTCCTCCAATTCCCAAGTGGCCTCATCAGGGCTAAAGTGCTTCCATTGCACTTTTACCTAGGCAATCTCTCTATTCTGTAGTATTGTTTATTTCCTATCTAGAATGCGCAGAGGTTTCGCTTGGAATTTGACTTCTGGCTCTACCTGCACCATGTTCCAATCAATCATGTGAGTAGGATCATGAATATACCTTTTTAATAAGGAAACATGAAAAACATTATGAACTTTTAAGTTTCCAAGAAGTGCTAGTTGATACGCCATGGGCCTGATGCGAGTTACGATCTCAAAGGGGCCACAAAACTTGGGTGCCAACTTCGAACAATTTCCTAGCTTTAGAGAGCTCCTCCTTTCTTTGACTTTTAGATACACATGGTCCCCAATTTGAAATTCCCAGTGTCTCCTTTTTAGATCTTCTTAGATTTTGTGTCATTCTTGGGCCTCCTTTAAATTATGTTGTACCCTTTTCACCATTTTATCCATTTCTTGGAGAATTTTTGGTCCCATCATAAGCCTATCAACTGGATTATCCCAACTAATCGGGGTTGTGCATTTCCTTCCATATAATGCCTCGAAGGGACTCATATTGGCTAATGCCTGATAGCCATTATTGTAAGAAAATTCAACTAAGTGTAGGTACTCCTCCCACGTAGTTGGTTTCATTCTCATGTACATTTGTAACATATCTTCCACAATCTGATTTGTTCGCTTGGTTTTACCATCCGTTTGTGGATGGTAGATTGTCCCGGATTCCAGGTTAGTATCTGTTAAGCCCTAATATTAGCTCATTACCCCTTAATTGGGGCATAATATATTAGTAATGTTATTTTATTTATGTCGACTTTAGGCCATTAGTTGTAATTATACCTCCTAGTCTCCTATATATACCAAGGAGACATTTTCATTTTGAATCATCTTGTACTTGAACATTTAAGTGGGGTAAAAGGAGGTTACCCCCTCAAAGAGGCTTATTATCTAAAATTATCTCTTTTTCAAGGCGTTGAGTAATTTTTCTAAGGTTTTTCTATGCTATATTGATATTTGGATCTTAACATATGGTATCAGAGCTCAAGGTCTTGGGGTTTCGCTGCTACATCTGAGACACCTTGTAATTTTTTCTATAACTTGTTTTCTGCAATTTTTCAAAAGGAACGGATTGTAGGATATTTAGTAGACGAATCAAGGTACGTTGGGTTCAAAATTCATCTCCTGAGACCTTATACTTTCAGATATATAGCCAGTGCAATATAGAGTTCTCGAATCATCCTGAACTGAGTCATTGCGGAATTTTCAGTATAAAAACATTTCTGTAATGTTTCAGACCCTCAACTCTGGAGGATATTTACAAAAATTAGTAAGGTATCTTTGGTACAAATTTCAGCTTCTGGGTCATCTTAAATTTGTAGATACACCCTGTGTAAGATAGGGTATCTGACTAGTCCTATTGACTAGTCTAAATAAGGTGTTCAAGGTAAAAGAATCATAACTTCTTCCTAGAGTATCCAAATTGAGTGGGACTAGTTTCATTGGATTGTGGACAGTCTGTAATATTTCTGGTGCAAGTTTCATAATTTTATATCAATTATTTTGTGTGGGGCACGCTATACAAGTGAGATCTCCTAGAAAGGCCAAAAATTGGCAAGTTGTGGGGAAGTTACCATAAATTCCACTTGGCACATCCAATTTTGATCATAACTATGGAATTGCAAAGAAGAAATATCAGAGAACTACATAAGACAAAGTTTCATACCTAGAAGGGCCGAAACTTGGGAGATACAACAAAAGAAATATTGTATAGCAGAACCACCTCAAAATCAAGGTTCAAAAGTGATACTTGGCCAACATGCCATCAAAAAAGGGAACTTCTACACCAAATAAGCCTCTAGAAAATCCTACTTGGACTCTTGATGAAGGTGAAGAAATGCGTAGGGACATAAATGAACT
>ML790296.1:209407-282111 GCA_009831015.1 Picea engelmannii | reverse complement strand
GCACCATGTGCTCCAAGGGTGCCACTCGCCGACTAAGTTTCTTCTGTGCGACGTGCCCTTCAGGATGCACCACGTGCTCCAAGGGTGCCACTCGCAGACTGAACTGATTGGTAGACCTCTATAACCCCTGGAGTCAATACTCCACCAGGTGAACTAGTAGGAGACTGGGGGCTCTAAGGAATAAGGCCCCCGCCTTATTGCGCTCCCCTTAGAATCATCGTGAGCGATTGTCGCAGTCAGCCCTCACGGCATCGTGGATCCTCTCGAGCTAGGTAATCGTTAACCTACAGTTCGAGCCACGGCGGGAGTGCTAGCAGGCGGTGGCAGGGCTGTTGTCCACCCCTCTCCCTCAACCTCTCTGCAATCGTGTGTGGCCCCTTTACTCCATATGTGAGTCAAGTCGGCAAGCTATCATCAGCCTGCATCACCAATAACCATGTCAGAAATGTCAACATCAGATCATCAAATCAAATGAAACATCATAATAAACATATCAACCCAAAAGCACACTCCCTGACTCAGTCCGGAGTCCAAGGGGGTTCTACCGATGCCTCTGCATCCTCAAGGTCAAAAACCCTGCACACTCAATTAAATTGAGTCAATAGCACCTGGCTACATCAAATAATAACACATCACATCATCTGTCAATCACATTATAATCATATACAAAAGGTCTAACATCAAAAAGGGTCCAGATCACTTGCGAGCAAGTGTCCTCAAATAATAAGTGTTCTCAGTGTGCTAGAGCGGGATGTTACACTATGTAGCAACATTTCATTTATTTCTAACTGGTCTTCCAATGCCTTTTTCATCTTTTTGTTATCTTCTTTAAACACTTGTAATTCCACGATGAGTTTCTTCATTGTTTCCAAAACCTGGGTGGATGAACTTACTTCATTGTTATGCCATGGTTCTTTAGGAGGTGCTTGATTTATATTTTCCTCAAGTATGATTTCTTATTCATTATGTGTTGACATTATCACAACAGACCAACAAATTTTTTTGTTTGTAACAATAAACATATTTGTTAGTTTTTCTTCAACATAAATAAAAGAATTAAAAATAATGTTGTCATTTCCTTGAGGTCCAAGTGTTGTAACCTTCAGCTCTGATACCATATGTAATGTACACCAAATTTCCCAAATAAAAAAAACATTGTTGGGGAACATTAAAGTCCCTTCAGTCTCCAACAATGTTTGGGACACAAAGATAATCCATTATATATATCTTATTCATTTATTTTTTGCATCACAGTTTTACTTGTCTATCATTATCCCTCTTAAAGGCCTAATGAGATTTACATTCCACTTGTCTCTTACTGTTATATTTCATTAAAGCATCATTATTGGATTATAAATCACACACTTATTTGTCAATACATGCTATGAACACTAATCACATAACAATATACGTTAGACAAGGTATGAGTGCTCTAAAACATGGTCACAAGATCAACACATATAGACATAGTGTTGATATAGGAGACACAAATCCTAAGAGATAGTATTTAATTTTACCCATAACAATATATGACTTTATCATAACGCAGAGAAAATGTACCTATTCACAACATTAGTAACCCTACACAACTATTAACATAGTTTTATCATTTTAGAGTTAACACTAGGAATAAACATGACTCAACAATTAAGTGGTTTGAAAATCATTTTATGGTGGATGATAGGTCGGGTCTGAGCCTACTCCATGCTAGCGTATAGAAATTTACTCCTGGCCTAGTCCATTAATGGTGAATCTTGTCCAGTACCTTCCATAATTGACACTTAGGTGAAAAATCTCAATGTAGGCTTGCCACCTCCCTCAACTTCACATGGAAGTGATATGGGTTGTATCATATGCTATTACTCCTCTAGAGAGGCCCTCGTGGTAACACTTATTTTCATTCTTTCCCCTTTAGTATGTAACACAAACTCCCTTTGCATTGTATGTGACCGGTGATTTCGTAAGGCTTGGCTCTGTTGAGAGATGGCCTCTGCATTGTATATGACCAGTGATTTCATAAGGCTCAACTCTCGTGAGCAATAGCCTAAGCATTGTACATGACCGATGATTTGATAAATCTCGACTCTGGTGAGTGATGACCTATACACTGTATACGACCGATGATTTTGGTAAGCTTGGCTCTGGTGATCGATGGAGCGAGGCACGCACATCCGAGGTTCTCTATTCGCAAGGGTGAGTAATTTTCTGTATCTTATGTTTTTTGTGAGATGTATTTTGTAAATTTATTCTCTGTCTGGTGCAATGTAAAATAAAAGAGAGGTTCCATGAACAGAATTCACATTTTCTTTTTCTTTTTTTGAGGATTGACAATGTATTATAGTTGCGACTTCGTATGTGTTTTCCTCTTGGGATTGTACTTTGTTTATGGTTCCCTTTACAAGTTAGGTGAAACACCCTTATCTTTAATGCTCAGGTTTGACGGTTATTGTATTTTCTCTCAGTTGGCTGTCAGTATTCAATCCTATAGTCGTTGTCGTTACTTTCTAGCCATATTGTGGCACGAATCATTATTAGAAGTTAACCCTTTGATCTTTCTCATTTTTCTTTTATTGACCATTATAACCCTGTTATTCTTACACTCTGGAATGCATCCAAAGATGAAAAAAATTATACGCTGGTTGATGTTATTCAGACTTGACTGTGGTTGAACTCTGTAGGAAAGTTTCATATTTACATTTTGTGTATATATATGGAAGTATTAATAGGATTTTATTTGCTTGAAAAAACATTTGTCTGTATCCTTTGGTTGTAAAACAATTTCTATGCCAGGAAGAATTTTCGTTTGTCTCACGGCCACCTCGACAACATCCTTTGCTTGATCCCTTGTCTGATACAGTTATGAATTTAATTCATTTAAGAAAGGCCTTGCATATGTTGACCACTCTGCACTAGAAACAAGAGGGTATCCTTGTTTAATCAATGTTGGATGTATGTCGAATTAAAGTCGTAGGGTTCAAACATGTTTTTTCACAGTTGGACTTTAACCTAAGGATTGGGTTCTTACTGTAATTTCTATGCACTCAGAATTTCGTATTTTAACTTTCTGTCATGCTACTTAATTTTAATGATATAATTTGAATATACTCAGGTCGTGTATTATGCACCTCTATGAATGCTTATTAATTTAATAATTATTCATTGTGATCGTTTCCCCAAATTAGAAATTCCAACTATGTGTTATGGGGATTTAAATTGGTAGTTTTGTTTAATCGTTGACCTTGCCACAGTAGATATGTATACAAGTTGAGATACATATATCAAAACTAATTCTGGAATACAAATGGAACAACCACGTTCCACCCAACCGTAGAACATAACAACCAAGTTCACTTGTCCTGCTCACCCCCTAGCCTGACCATGAGTCCATAAGGGAAAACTGAATGATCCTCCTTAGCTATAGTCACCATCCACAAATTAGTAAAACCATTTTCCTCACACTAACAATTCTCATAATATCAAATAGTTTCCTTCCCAACATACTAAGAAACATCCTGCCTTTGCCATATGTTATTAAAATATGCATCCTTGTGGTAGGTATTTCCTTCCCTCCTTGG
The DNA here is from genome assembly GCA_009831015.1 of Picea engelmannii. Lineage (NCBI taxonomy): Eukaryota > Viridiplantae > Streptophyta > Pinopsida > Pinales > Pinaceae > Picea > Picea engelmannii. The sequence continues at coordinate 278,536 of ML790296.1, read as the reverse complement.
GGAAATTTGCAACTTTACAAATCCATAATTTTTAGGGGCTGCTAGTGGTCAAAATCCACTTCTACCACTTGTAAAAATCAGCCTTGAGGTAACTCAAACTTTCTCCCCACTGATGGAGTCATGGTCAACTATTTTTAACTTGGTTGTTCCATTTGTCTTCCAACATTTAATTTATTAAAAAAATTTCTTACACATGTGTCAAAATAAAAGAGGATAGTTGCTCAAGTGAAATATTTTCTAAACAACCATCAAATAATTAATTAGAACAATAAAAATTCCAAATCCAGATTTCCCATAAATGGCAAATAATTTCGAAATCTGATGTTTTGAAAAACGAAAGTTTATTTCAAAGTTCACTTAGAATTTAATTATTCTAAAATTTGATGATATTACATTGTGGCCACAACAAAACCTCCCACAACAAATTGGGGGACGACTCTACATTATATACTTATTTATTATCATTTAATCCAATAAGTATATATTAGAACTGTATTATATTTATGATATTATTATTATTATTATTATTATTATTTATTTTTAATAATAATATTGTGGGGCATGACAATATACCAGATATCCCTCCACCATATAACCTTCAGTATGTGTTCTTTGTCTAACAAAGGCCTTCAATGATTTCAAATTCATCTCCACCATCCAGATTGAACTTGTGTGTACAAGTCTACACATTTTAATCTCCTCAACTTGGCGTATGAGGTAGTGTTTTTTTGTATTGAAAAATGTCGTAGGTAGGTACTTTTTCATTTCACACATCTGGCGACGAAGTTCTATCATTCAATACTTTATATATATTTTTAAGGACTTCTTTAAATGACATCCACCTACACATGATGGAATCAAATCATAGGTTTAAGTATATACATTGGAAGAAAAACACATGTGAACAAGTTCTACAATGAATATTTTTCATAGAAATTGTTACTTGCCTCATGTATTTGCCAAGATCATACATGACTTGTTTTATTTTGTTTTCAAATTTGTCTATAGGAGATAGAGGTATAACATATTGTAACAAAAAATGAATCATCATAAACATTATAGGTACAACATACTCTAAAAAAAAGTAAACAAAAAAATACCAAAAAGATGTATACCAATACATAAATATAACAAAATAATTACTTTAATGAAGGTATGTCAGTCATGAGCTTTTACCCCACCAAATTCACCTTTCTTTGTTAAAATATTATTTATGTTTGAAAAAAATCTTGTGGGAAGATTAATTTTCCTAATGACCTCTTTTACAACAATGTTTTTTTGATATGTAAATAACCATGCATGATAATCTTTATGTCCATCATTATTTGAATTAATCAAATTTTTCATTTCATGATTGGATTCCTGAATGTAACTACAATTTTTTCCAATAAACCATCTTCACTTCTATTATGTGCATGATAATCCATAAATTTTTCTATGATTTGACACTTGAACAGTCACTGCAAACGTGTAATTATTGGAATATGATGAAGAACCTTGCGAGGCACGTGTTTTGTTTTGTTTTTTTAAGTAAAAAAGGAGGATCCTCCTATATTAGAGTTGCATGTTTATAGATTTCTGTTGAAGTGCCATCTATCCCACCTACAAAAAGGAAACTGAGATAGATGGCCTTACAATGGCACTTGTTTTCATCCAAACAAAAGATTACCAGGCTGTCGTCCTTCCCAGAGGAAACCAGGATGCATGGCCACATGAGATTCAGTCCATTCTTTAACTTCTTATAGAGAGAATAGCTATAATCTAGGTGAACTAAAAGTCTGGTTTGAAACAAAAGAAAATTGCTAACTATGAACATTCACAGGAACTTTTAACCAATAGTCTCGTCAGCTTCACCCCGCTTACTCCATCTAGTTGGGATCGCATAGTCTTGCACACAGGTAGGGAACTGTCCGTGTGGGGATGTTCTAGAGTGAGCTGCATACATCATGTTGAGGCGATGGATGATTTGAATGGCCCTAAATATTTGGTTGTCCACCATGCTTCGTGCTTCGAAGAGTACTTCTAGGTAGCCTAGGTTGATGAGAGGAGGATGGTCCTGCCATTCCTTATGAACAAAAGAGAGGAGAGGTGGCCTCTGTGCATGAGTCTCCTCCATACCTATATTTGCTCGGCTAACTTGGTGTGCTAACTACCTGTCCTACTGTGATGCTTCCTTTAGAGGTGCTTCACTTGTTGGGTTATCCTTCTCTTCTGCATTGTCCATAAACTCTTCCTTAACGTAGAAAATTGTGAAATCCTCTGCCAGATAATTCTCCCTGCAACTATGTGAGATTCCTGGAGCTGGAAGCTTGGCCTTGCTCTGAAAATCAGTGGGGGGATTCCAATTGTCTGGGACAGTGAAAAGGAGATGTTCTGGATAATATTGGATGGGTTCATCTGAAATAGTCTCCTCCACGTACACCATTGGAGGCGTTCCAAGTCTCCCATGCTTCGTGGTTCTTCGAGTGGATGCAAGAGCCAATGCTTTTTTGAATTTTTTCTGTCTCTTCCTGTGGGAGTCATAAGAATACCACATCGCACCTCTGTGAGGCCATCCTCGTGATCTTGGGATGTGGATGAGTCGAGCTATGGCTGAAATGCCAACTGGAAGGTTATCCTTTCTCCAACACTCCGGATGTTTAGCGTTTGGCCATTCAATTTGCAAATGCATTGCATAACCGTTCAGGCCACTAATAAGGGTGAGGGTGACTGTGACAGCTATGGACATTAAGGCTAAGTTATTAGTGCATTGTTATGTCATCCTCATCACTCACTTAAGAGGCCTCGTCCACTAGTTATGGCTGTGCGGTCTCCCTCCCATCTTTAATGGTGAGGAGATGGGAGCCGGTGACCCTTATTTATGGCATTTTCTAGCTTGTGTCCACTTGTCCTACCTGCTCGATGTGGCACCCCATCCAGGGGTTGGAGATCCCTATTAGCTAAATATTGGCACCGTTCTGAGATATCTGATTCATCAGAGGTGTGGGCTTCCAAGTGGAAGTGTTCTGTCTCCTTGGCTACTCCTTCATTTGCTAGGCAGTCCGCTACCCTGTTTGCATCTCTTTTCACGTGGGAGGGAATGATGTTGAGGTTGGTGCTAAGGAGGCTTCTGAAATCCTTTAGAAGCTATGAGAGTCGCTAGCTGGGTGAGAGTTTCAATGGATTTTCACCATGGAGGATATTGGTGATTAGTTGAATGACAATTTGTGAGTCCCCCTCCAGAATGAGCTTGTGACAATCTCTATTAATTGCTACTTGGAGACCTTGCAATAGGCCTATTAGCTCTGCTGCATTATTTTTTGTTTCTCCCAAGTAACCTTCTACTAGATAGAGGATCTCTCCATTGGAGTTTTTGAGTGTGGGTCCATATCCCGTTGGTCCCGGGTTTCCTTTGGATGCCCCATCAAAGTTGATATTTATGAAATCTATTGGAAGAGGGGTCCATATGGTTGGGTTGTTGTGCTGAAGTTTGGGTGTCTTCATCGTCATTTGATTGGTCAGGTTAGGCTATCAGCTTTGGAGTATGCACTGCTCTTCTAGATTGCAGTTTGAGTCCTCTTGTTTCTAAGATTTGTTTCTAACTATTTCCTTGACCATTGAAACTATTTTTTCCCATGTTATGTCTGGTGTGGAGGATTTGGAGTGAAATATTATTTTGTTTCATTCTTTCCATAGTTTCCAAAGAATGAAACCTGGGAGAAGTTGTCAAATGTGAGTCAATAGGGGATTGTTTTAGTGATCAAGTCCCAGTTTTCAATCGTATCACTGATGTTGCTCTTGTTTTGATTAGATCAACACATTATTTGAGCTCCTTGGTCCCAAATCCTCTGACTAAAGGGACATATGTTGAATAGGTGTTCTTGGGTTTCCTCTTGTTGGTGGCATAAGACACATATTGAGGGACCTATGAAGCCTATTTTCCTTAGGTTATCCCAGGTTAGGACTTTGTTTTGTGCAATGAGCCAGAGGAAGGTGGACAACTTGGGCCAGAGTGTAGAGTTCCAAACCTTGTTCCATATGTTTTCCTTATTTTGATTCTGGTACCTTCCTTGTAGATAGTAGGCTTCCTTGACTGAAAAATTGCCAGTTGTGGAGTGCCCCCATCTAAGGATATCTAGGCCTTCTTTGTTGGAGATTTTCCAGTGACTAGCATAGTGTTTCCAGGCTTGCAGATTTAAGTTCTCTGGGACCCCTAGATCTTGATTAGAGGTTTTCCACTGGCGCCATTACATTCCTTGTTCCTCGAGTTTCCAAAAGTCTTTCACCCTCAGAAAAGTGTCCTGGTTTAGAGCCTGTCTTAGGAGGTTTAGCTCTTCCAGGTCACTTAGGGGTTTGAGTTGCTGCCAAGAGTCCTGCCAGAACACAACGCTTCCTCCATTGTGGATCTCCCAAAAAGCGTGGTTTTGTACCAAGTATTTGTTTTGCCAAGCTGTGTTACAAATATTAGAGCCTTTTGTTTGAGCATTGTGTCTAATGAGTTGGTTTTATGGTGTGAGGGGGGCGTACTTCTACTTCCATATTTGTGCCCATAAAGATGTCAACATTTTTAACCATCTCCAACATATTTTGGTTCCCATTACTTGGTTGAGTTTCCCTGGATGTTGGAGTCCCAACCCTCCTATGTTTTTTGGTGTGCAGATATTGTCCCAACCTACTAGCACCCATTTCTTGTTGGGTTGATGCCTATGTCATAGGAAATTTTGTTGGAGGTTCTTGATGTCTTTGATGACTTTCTTGGGGGCTACTCGTGTAGTAAAACGGTAGGCAAGTAGGGTTTGAAGGACCGACTTGAGAAGGACCAACATGGCTGCAATGTTGAGTTGTCTGAAATTCCAGTTGCTCGGTCTATTGGAGATGGACAGAAGAAGGTTTTCCCAGGAGATGGATCTTGTTGTTGCTCCTGTTAGAGGAATGTCGAGGTAGTTGGATGGAAGGGAGCTCTTGGGTATTCCCAGGAGTCTGGAGATATGAAACTGGACTGTTGTTGGAATGTTGAAGAAGTAGAGTTGGGACTTGTCTAGGTTAAGAGTCATTCCTGGCGCCTCTGTAAAATCTGGGAGGATGGAGTTAAGCTTGCTGGCCTCTTTGGCTGTAGGGTAGTTCATGAGTAGGGTGTCATCAACAAATTGGTTGTGTGAGGGTGTCAGTTGGATATTGTGCAGGGGTAAGCCTTTGAGAGATCCTTCTATGAATTTTGATTTGATGTAACATCCCAGACCTTCCGCCATGAGCACAAACAGGAAGGGGAATAGGGGGTCACCTTGTCTGATACCTATGAACTGTGAGAAAGGCCAGGACGAGACCCCATTGACTAGGATGGAGAAGAAGGTAGAGGAGGTAAGGTTTAAGATCTAGTTCACCCAATGCTGGTCAAATCCAAAAGAATCTAAGATGGCCCGAAGGTACTGCCAGCTTGCTTTATCAAAAGCCTTTGAAAGATCAATTTTGATTAGCATACCTGGAGTTTTTGATGACTTGAGAGAGTCGATGACCTCGTGAGCAAGAATGACTCTGTCCATGATTTGTCTGCCCTCTATGTACCCTGCTTGTTCCTTGGAAATGACGAAGGTCAGAATGGGCTTAAAGCAATTCACCACCACCTTTGTGATGATTTTGTAAATCACATTACAGAGAGCAATAGGTCTGAACTGTTTGGGATTTGTGACCTGTTCCTATTTTGGAATGAAGGTGAGAAAGGTCACGTTGAGGGCCGGGAGGACTTGGCTTGAGGTGTGCGATTCCTCTAAAACCTCCCAAACCTCTTCTCTTACTACATCCCAGCAATGGTGGAAGAAGTCAGTGGTAAACCCATCCAGGCCTGGGGCCTCCCCTGGGGGCATGGCTTTTGCAGCTTGGTCCACGTCCTCTTGGGTGATAGGTCGCATGATGGCTGCATTTTGTTCAGGAGTCACCATAGAGGGTATATGCCTGGTTACTCATTTGATGGCTGCAGTCCTATCCTCCCTGGTTTCCGTTAGGAGGTCGAGGTAGTAGTTGTTGAGATATGCTTCTATTTGGGTATGTTCTCTGATCGGATTCCCCTGGTCATCCTCCAAATGAGTGATTATGTTGATATGTCGGCGGTGCACCATTTCTTTGTGGAAGAATTTTGTGTTCTTTCCCCTTCTTTGAGCCATTGAACCCTAGACTTCTGTCTCCACAGAATTTCCTCTTTCTTTTTCCTCTCTTCTAGTTGTTCTTGGAGCTCCTCCTCCTCTTTCATTAGTTCAACAGTTCAAGTTCGTAAAATGAAATTTTTTTGTATCTCCATTAATTTTTTCTCTATGTCCTGCATGCTTTGGAATATGTTGCCAAAGGTGTTCTTGTTGCACAGTTTCAGCGATTGCTTGAAGTTTTTGAGGTGTTGCTGAAATTTGTACATGCTTGTGCCATGATCTATTTCTACCTGATCCCACCAGGACTTTGCAAGTTGATGAAATTCCGAGTGTGAGAGCCAGAATTTCTCAAGCTAGAAGGGATTGTATTTAGGTGTTTCCCCTGTTTCTAGGTTGAAGGCAATTGGTCAGTGGTCCGACCCGGATTTTGGAAGAATGAGACTTTCCATGTGAGGGGCTTCTTCCGTTATCTCTTCAGCCATAAGGAAGTGGTCTAGTCGACAAGAAATGTGTGGGTTTCTTGACCTACGGTTGAACTAGGTGAAGGTGCCATTACTATTTTCAATGTCTACTATCTTTAACTGGTCAATAAGGGTTTTGAACTTACCGTTGTCTTGTTCAAGTCTTTTGTTCCCTCCTGTTTTTTATTCCAGCAATAGGATCATGTTGAAATCGCCTCCTAAGATCCAGTTGGGTGTGGTCAGTAAACTTTTGATGAGGACTAGCCACTTCAAAAGTTTGTCTTTTTCCTGTTGACTTTGGGGTCCATAGATATTTGTGATAGTCCCCTCCTGATTTGAGCCAGTGATCTCGAAGTGGGTCGTTATTGTGCCTATGGTAGAGAAAGATTTGCTTAAAGAAATATTTCCTAGGTTCCATAGAATAGCCAGACCCCCTGAGGCCCCTGTGGAGTCTGTTAGAATAAAATCACATCCTCTCCAAATACGCTAGAAGATGGTTTCAGCGTCTGCCCCAACACATTTTGTTTCCTGTAACATTAGGATATCTGGGTTTTCTTATTTGATGCAGTCTCGGAGGATCCTTTGTTTGGATCGACCATTAAGTCCTCTAATGTTCCAGGTAATGATATTCATCATTATGAAGGTGGTGTTGGGTGGAGGTATCCCTCCGAGAGCTTATGAATCTTCCTTGAGTTGATCATAAGGTTGCCCGCCTCCTTGATGAGTTGATGCACTGGTTTCTGCCCCCTTATTTTATTCTCTTGTGATGCTCTTTTTAAGCATAAACTAGAGTCTATGGCTATACCTAGGCATGTTGTGGATCCTATTGAGGAGTCAAGAAAGATCTTATGTACCTTTCGGAGTTTCTCTTTAGGAAGTGCTTCCAGATCCTTTTGATTGAGGGCCTCCTCAAGTGTTTCTAGATCGATGCCTACTAGATCTCTATCGTCCAGTTGCATTAAGATGTCTCCATATGCATCTCCCCTCTCTTCTGGGTAGATTTCATGGTTTGGGTCGGAGGAGGAAGGGTTTTGGTTCTTTCCTTTGGACTGATGTGGCTCTTTGTGCAGATCTTGGATGGCTTCATCTTTCGGTAACTGGTTCTGTTATCACTCCAGGAAACTACTTATGGTTGTAAACTAAGTATGCCTGGTAACTTAAGAATTGAATATTTTTGTGTTTTGTGAACGTGGGTCAATGGGACAACTCAATACAGTTCATAACATTCAAGCATAGACATGATAAACAAATAGGCAGTGCTTTTAAGTATTGATCAATCAGCGAGTAACTTAAAGGTGGATGGAGAATAAATTGTAACTAAACCAATGCATAGCAGGGTCTAAGAGACAATCAATAGACTTAACATCAGGTYATGAGCTAAACAATGGGACGACGGCCATTCAAAKCTTAATAACACAGATAAAAATGCAGAAGGAAAATGGAAAGCTGACAATCAACACTAAAAGAAAACTGTGATATGTATTAGCATACTAAGTCTGAGCATACAAAGAGTATATTTCTGTCCAGAATCGAACCCTTGTCCTGTGCTGCTGAAAGCAGTCTCGGCTTCTCCTCTGTGTTGGGTGAAATACAAACCTTGGGTGTACTCTGGAAATAACCTGTGAAATACCGACTTCACTTGATTTGATGGTGTCAGACCCTCTGAACCTCATMTGTACCTRCGTCGCCGRACATGAACTTGCCATTTCTGGTGTGATCAYAGTTGCGCGTYGGTTCTGGAAAGATTTCAAATTYCTGTCATATCCYRTTATACGAGCTTGAACTACCATGATTGCTTGCTTCCACCAGCGCATGTCTCGGATCTTGTTGTGACGTGGGGTGATCACTTCATTATTTCGTGCATGCGTGGATAAYGAGCACGTGAACMGTGTTTTATGCAGCTACGGCGTTTGGAGAATATCCCTGTCATCAGGCTCGCTTGATACTTTCCAGAGCACGCGAACTCTTCGGAAACCCCTGTTAGCTGCGGAAAGTGAATACTTTCCACAGCGCACCCTTTGATATGAAAACTCACTTTAGCTGCAGAAAGCAAAACAACGTGCCACATCATTAAAAAATGTTTCTTAGCGCGAAAGCCAGTACTCCCGTATCGTGCCACGTGCGAACTGTCTGTCGAGCTTTTCGTGCCTCGTTACTTTCCACAACACTTTGAACTGATGAAACAACGCTGTTAGCTGTTGAAAGCTATCACTTTCCACAGCTCACAATAGGCCCTGAAACATGACGTTAGCTGTTGAAATCAAACAGTCATATTTTCGAAATAGAAGACTTTATTTTCGATTATTTCCTAAGACACACCAAAAACCAAAATTTTTCTGAACTGAAAAAACTCAAAAATGACTTGAAGCTACTACTGAAAGCTATGATATCCACCCAAAACTCGGCCGAAAGGACGGTTTCGTTTTGGGAGTTAACAGGTTCAAAATCTCATACGAGTTTTGGTCGAGATCTTCGATTTGGGATCTGGGTTCTTCTTTCTTGGAGGGTTTTTCTTTTTGTCCATGACAGTGATGAAGCCATCTTTCTGTATGGTATCACCTACTTTGGTGGCTTTCTTATTTAGAGGGAAATATCTGAAGAGGTTACCATGTTCATGACATTTCCTGCAGCAGAAAGGGATGTGTTCATAGTCCAGTGTTTGTTGCCAGTGTTCATCCTGATATTCCAGTGTTACTGCTCCCTGTAGAGCCTTAGAGATATTCATGTAAACGCGGATTCAGGTGTATGAAGTGTATTTCCTTTGCTTTGTGGATTCTAATGTTTTGACATATTGACCCACTGTATTTCCTATTCCCATGAGAATCTCCTCCAGCCAGAACACTTGCGGTAAGGAGTAAAGGTGGATCTAGACGGGATCCATCGTGAAGTCCTCCTTGTCTGGGCTAAATCTTTTCATCCAAAATTGTAGGAATAAACCTGTCGAGTTATAGAAATATGGCCCATTCTCAAAGATTCGGTCTTTGTCTTCTGGGTTGTACAGAATGATTGTAAAAAATCCTTTGGAGCTGAGTTGGACCTCGTAGTCCCCTTTGGGGTTCCACCAGTGTTTTATCCATCTGTTTAGATCCTATTCAGATGACCATAGGCTCAGAAATTTGCCGATGAGGGCATGCTCTCTCATAAATTGTGTATGTTTCCCTACTCTTGTTGAGCTTATGAGGTATCTCTACGGTTTATCCATTTGAGGGATGCATTTTCCAGGCTCCCATCCGCAAGGTGCTTTTGGATGGGACGTGTTGGCTTCCACATCCATTTCCTCCCTGAGATCTTGTTCTCTGGCAATAATCTGATCTCATAGTTGTGGTGGTGGCTCAAATGATGGGAGTTTTTCTCTTCTACCCGATCGATCATTGGTCGTGACATTATTGTATGAGGGGGGTTTCCCCCCCTCTTCTGAATTCATCCTGACGTATCAGGAAGGAGACAGATTGTGTTCGATTGTGGCATGGGTTTGCTGCGTATTGACTTGATCCGATCATGCAGCGAGTCGTACGAACTGAAAGTAGGGTTTCATCTCCTCATCCAACCTCTCCCGCTAAACTTGAGGCACATGTTTTGTTACTTGATCAGTTCGATATTTATTGATTTGACATTGTGAGAATTTCGTTTACGATACATATTTTCCATAGGATATAATATTATCATTAGTACATGCATCAATTTATTTATACTCCATTCCAATATCTCTCATAATGACAATTAATTCTTGGTAGGTGCTAGGTAAAGTATTTTATGATGGTAGGAGAAATTCACCTAGAAATCTACAAAACAATATATAACTAGCTAATGTAAAGAATGTTAATATTAAATATTTCATCATTAATTTACACATTAATTAATAACACTAATAATAGAGAAACAAAAACAACTATAGATTTTATGTATATTTAACGAATTATATTACATACGTTAAGATGTGTGTCAGATAAGTTTTTGACAAACCATTCAATACCTTCAGGTTCACCAACAACAATATAATAGAAATAATATTTTTCCTTGAGCCTTCATAAAGAGGTTGTTGCAAGTTATCAATCAAAGGTACATCATTAATATCATCAAAATTTTCATCCATTCAAATAACGGTTTTGTAGATCAATCTATTTATACCATCAGTCTCAATTTTACTATTATCAATTTCATATTCTTCCATAGGACTAAATTTATCTCTAATATTTGGTCCATCTTCCTCATTGTGTACAATAGGATTTCTACTACTACTCGACACATTCCCAATATTTCATTTAGGACAATCTTTATTTATAATTACAAACAATCAAATAATATTTATGGATGTAGCAAATATTGAAATGATAGAAAGTTATACGAATACAATCAATACAAAAAAATATAATGAGTACTAGCTCACGAATGGATTATATTCATATCCTTGTTCAACGTGTCCAAATTGTCTACAATTCCTTTCAATTTTGTATTATTAAAAGTCTTGTTCTATTGAAACCCCTACATTGATTGTAAGGGAAATAACATTTCCTATCACCCTTTAATTCCAATGCCGCAAACAACTTTTGAAGTGTCCTATCATTTTCCTCTCGAGTAATTTTATATGGAATTTTAATTAGTTGTTATAACAAAATCCAATGAAGCAATACAAGTAAAATATACGAATATAGTCTACCAATTTCACAGATGTAAATGCATTTCTATAAGCCAAAAAAAATAATACATATAATAGAAAGGAAGATGAGATTACCTTGAGAGGAATTTTTAACAACCCCAAACGTTACGACTACCAGCGAAGCAGAAAGTGATTTTTTTTTTGTTTTTAGGAAGGAAGGTAACGACGACAACAACTGAACCACACAACTGATGACGAACACCATGCAAGCAGATTAGAAAATAGAAAACAACGAATTAACATTAGCATATCGATAAATTGGGTGAAACATGCGAAAATCAAGGACAAACAAAAACGACTACCCGCCTGACACAAACACGATGAAGCCTACAGGCTAAGGGACAATGTCCACATTCCTGACACAATGGTATCGATGACCAACAACTAGAACCTCATTGGAGCTCAAACCAAACACATGAATGCGTTACAACCCAAGCGCTAACAACAACTTACAATGATCAACAACAACCACAACGGGAAGCCCGACTCCGACCAAGTTATCATTCGTCGCTATCCAATTGGGTGCAACATGATCCCCTCAACTAGAATCATGCCATCCCCAGGTGATAGATGTGACAATAACCCTGGTGCAACATAACCTAACTCGACCAAGGACTCAAGAAAATCCAATGCGCCAGGAGACCGAATTAACTGACAAGAAGACGATACCCACACACCCAAACAATAAGTCGACAAGACGCAAGGTGACACTACTCAAAATTGACTTGAGTAACTGACCGAGGGTTCTTGGTTCCTACAAGGAAACTTGAGTGGTTGAACAACTGAGTCCAATGACCCTTTACATTTCAACCTAAGGCACAAGGCTCATAGTAGCCAATTATTGTTAAATTATTAACTGTTTAGCTAAAACTACTAATTCCTTAGACATTAATCTCGTGCAAGATTTTAAACTAATACACCAATATCCATTATGTCAAACAATCCTATTAATTCAACATTATAACTTTTGTCTAATAAATGATAATCCAAAAATCAAATAAATCTTAAACTTATACATCATTTAACACTAATGGAAATTATTAAATTCTATAACAAACTATTCTCATTTTCTTCGAGGCCCAATTTACTTGAAGGTAAAAAGTTAAGGTGTTTAAGTGTAGTAAAAGAGGGATTAAAGGTTCCACTAGAAGAAGGTTAAGTGAAGTTAGTTCTTAGTCAGAAAACAAAATTATTTCAATGGCTAACAGTTATAACCTTTTGCTACCTAACATTAAAGTAATGTCGTCTATACCAATCCTTCACATCAGTGATACCAATTATCACTAAAACGCTGAGTAAAAATAGTTTTCTGTATATATGCAAGGGGGAATTTAACTCTATAAAAATCAGTAACCACTTATCATAAAATTGGTATAAGAGTGGGCTATCATAATAGAAATTTGCTATCATATAATTTCTACGTGCATTTGTTGTCATATGTAGAGATGTCCTGAATTCATGGAAATAACAGTATAGCTATCAATAGGAACGCGGGTAAAATTTTTATAAGGTGAAATCGCATCAAGATAAATCATGGTCCATAGTAGAAACTTTAAAGGGAAATCACACCATGTAAATCATTGTCCACGGTAAGGGTAATTCGTTGTGAACAGTAAAAACATAAAAGTGAAATCGCACCTAAGTAATTCGCTGAAAGGGATATGCGAAAATTAACATAGCTGGAAAACATTAATGCTATGTTAAATTTCCATAATAATATTGCCAAAATAAAACTTTCACTGAACAATAGCCACATGAATATCTCTGTCGCAAATTTAACATTGTAATAAACTCACCACGATTGCACTGTCACAATGCCGCCATTATACAGTCATAATGTAACTGGAAATCACTGTCAATCAACAAAGATTCAATCCCATACACGCAATACATAAATGGATGGTAATAAGGATTCTATCGCAGTCTCACAATACATCAACTCGCAGTCTCTCTATACATCAATTCGTTGTGTAAATAAGAGATTCAATTGGAGCTCTAAATCTATGATTTTATAACGTTGTTGACCATACGATAAATGAAATCACATGATAGCATAGAACGCTTTCAATAAGTAAATGAAAGTCGTGGCTATTTAACAATTGAATTTGTTTTTGTTAAGAATTGAAAATCATGGTTTTTTAAGAACTGAATTTGTTGTTGGTTAATGAAAATCGATGCAGTAATGATACTGTAATGACACCGCTATCAATCAATAAAAGAATTTCGCAATTTAAAAATATTCGCTATCCAAGCAATAAGATCAAAATGCTTCCATATAAAATCGCAGTCAAGAATAAAACGTTCTCTGAAGAATCAAATTGCAATCTCAACAGGTAAAAAGGAACGTTATCTGAAGATTCATATTGCAGTCGAGAATAAGTAAATAAAAACACTGTCAGTTTATTACATCAGAGTCACTACAAGTAATTGCAGACCAAAAACTCAACCAAGCCTGGGATTCATCATAAAAATCACAAAGATGATATTGAACAAGGCTGGGGTTTATCAATAAAATTGCAAGAGGTATACCAATCAAGCATTGGATAAAATGATAAATGTAGAGATAAAGCGTAGAGATAATCCAACAATGGACACAAAAATAAACCTTTCCACAACGAAACAATCAACACAAAGCTAAGAAGGGGTAGACAACTCGAAAAAAATATTCTTCACTCATCATCCATGCATAGAAAAGAAGGGCAGTAGGATATATAGGTCTATTAACACCGAAGTGGCGACTGTCGATCTGGCTCTTGGCCAACTGCTCTGGAGTGGAATGATGATCTAGGTATGAGGATGAAAGATAAGGCACAAACTCTTCAAATAATCAATAAAACAAACAGAACAATCATAGAAAACGAGGATCGGTGGCCAAAGAGATCAAATAGATGCAGCGAGTGTAAAGCTATGATGATTTTAAGTTCTCGATTAGAGACGCTAAGTGAAACAATTTTTTTACTCAATAAAAGTACAAAAATGAAAGCACAATATTAATATTAATCTACCATGCAAGATAAAAACATGTGTACCATAGCCCAATGATATAGCTCCGAGTTGTTTTCTCGCGCCCTCCGTACAACTTCCTCTTGCCAACTAATGTGACTTCACCGGTACCTCCCAGCCAACGCTAGGGGTAATCTTCTTCCCCCTTAGCCTCCCGAGCCACAAAGGGGCCACACACTCTAAACAAAAGAACAAAAAGAAACCAGCTCGCCTAGAAAGGTCGAGCTACCACTCATACCCGAGCTAGGTATTCCAATTCCCACAAGATAAGTCATTCAAGTAAAAAATTTTGTAGTGTAACATTACGCATCTCACAAGAGATCCATCCATCCTCCTCCTCCCTCCTTTGTATATAATTTCTAAGTGATTTCTTTCCCAAATTACCATTTAATTTATTGTTCAATAATTTAATTAAGAAAAAATCCTCCCTCGTACACATGTCACCCATCCCCTTTGTTGCACCAGAAATTAATTTGATTAATTATTTAATTACTCCTACTTCCCTCACCCACCTAAAATCATTCCGAGAATCGCTCCTATGTGTCCCCAGATTCCCTTACACATTTTAATGACATATGCCTTACTAAACTCCTAGTTGAGTTTCAATTTAGAATGTTCTTAAAGGCAAGGTTGCTTACTAAGTTGGTCATTCTGATTTTTTCCTTATGTTTCCCTTTTTCTTTATGTTTCCCCTTTTTCCCTTAGTTTCCTAATTATTTTAAGTTTCCTCTTTTCTCATTTTATCTAAAATTCAAATTATCAAGTGTAGAAAATTACCTTTTCCCCTTTTTCTTTTTAATTAATAAATTTTTAATTAGCATATGTAACAAAACAATCATTTCCCCTTTTTTAAAAATTCCATCCCCCAAAGTAATTTGATTTTTATAAATTAATTGAATTTCTTACTCCCTTCTCGTCACATGTTTAATTATTATTATTATTATTATTTTACCACAAGTATCACTTAGAGCTAGATTTTATTTTCCTAGGGTGGGCGACATTTTTATTAGGGAAATTGTTTTTAAATCATTCTTATCACTTCATTCATTCTAATGCCATCTAGGTTTATTCACTTACACATTAAAAATGTGGCGTGCACTTTACGATGCACTCGTTTCTACGAGGGTGCCACTCACCTCACTATTTTTTTCTTGCACGACATGCCCTTCAGGATGCACTACGTGCTCCAAGGGTGCCACTCGCCTCTTTCTATTTTTCTTGTGCGACATGCCCTTCAAGTTGCACTACGTCCTCCAAGGGTGTCACTCACCTCTTGACTAACTTGGCAGACATCAAAAACCCCTGGAGTCAATAGTCTACTAGGTGATCTTATGGGAGACTAAGAGCCTCTAAGGAATAAGGCCCCTACCTTATTGCGCACCCCTTAGAATCATCGTGAGCGACTGTCGCAGTCTGTCCTCATGACATCATTGGTCTTATCGAACTGGGTAATCATTAACCTACAGTTCGAGCCAAGGGTGCCACTCGCCTCTTTCTATTTTTCTTGTGCGACGTGCCCTTCAAGACGCACTACGTGCTCCAAGGGTGCCACTCACCACTTGACTAACTTGGTAGACATCAAAAACCCCTAGAGTCAATAGTCTACCAGGTGATCGTATGGGAGACTAAGGGCCTCTAAGGAATAAGGCCCATGCCTTATTGTGCGCCCCTTAGAATCATCATGAGCTACTATCGCAGTCTGCCCTCATGACATCATTGGTCTTCTCGAACTAGGTAATCATTAACGTATAGTTCGAGCCACGGCGGGAGTGCTAGTAGGTTGTGGCAGTGCTTCTGTCCACGCCTCTCCCTCAATGTCTCTGGTAGTCGTGCATCACCTCTCTACTCTACATGTGAGTTTGGTTGACAAGCTATCATTAGCCTCCATCATCAACGAATCATGTCAGAAATAAAATCCATAATCATAACATCTAATCAAATGCACATATGTCATATATAGAACAATCAAACCCCAATAGTCCACTCCCTGACTCGATCTAGAGTCGAATGGTTTCATCGATGCCTCTGCATCCTCGAGGTCCAAAATCCTGCACACTCAGGAGATCTGAGTCAATAACACCTGTCAATGTCAATAGAACAAAATTGCATGTCACCATATCCATAATGCCTCATAATCATTCTCAAACACCTAATAGTATAATAATCTGTATCAATTGCAAGCAAGTGTCCTGAAAGAATAAGTTCGCTCAGTGCATGCAAGAGTGGGATGTTACATAATTAAAGGAACGGGAAATAATTATTTGTTTTCCATTTCGTCAAAAAGTTGGGGAACATCCTTACAACATTTGTAAACATTTTTGTTAAATGGATGGCATGCATCCTCCATCCTTTCGCACTATGCCAAAGTCCAATATTGTTGAAATTAGGGAAAGGGAAAAAAATTAAGATATCACCCAAGTATACACTATTTAGGGTTTACAACATATCCACAATATTGTAACTTGTAAAATGTAAATTACCAAAATCATGCATGGATTTTTCTTCACAAGGTATGCATTTTTCATCATGCTCTATTTTCAGGCTTTGATATGCATTTTTTCCTTTATGTTTTTTTTTGCATTTACAAAGTAGTTTTTGGCCTCTATCCATAGAAGAGGGTTTTTTGTTTTAAAATGAAAAACTAAATGTATTACAAAATGAAAAAGGATAAAATGAAAAATCCATAATTTGAATCACTCAATTTGGAGGTCATATGAGTCTTGGGCATACATTTTACATAAAGACAGTTTTACCCTCCATTTTATAGAAGTTATTCAAGTTCTATTTCATTTTAAACTACACTTATGGTGATATAGATATATTTATAATGTTATTATAAATATATCTACACTTATGGTGATATAGATATAATTATAATGTTATTATATTCACCCCAAATCTTTTATAGCTAAATTTTGAGCTATATTAAAGCATGCACATGCATTTCCATTAGGTCACTTTCTACTATTTTGGTCTTTCAATTTACAACTTGGGAGATTTTTCCTCTTTTACAAAACAATCACATCTATGTTTGAAAGAGAAAATAAAAATATGTGCAAGGTGTAAATTATCTAAGACTGCCTCAACAACTTGAATCGCTCAAATTTGATGTGTTTGAACACTTGGGCGTGCATTTTTGTGAAGTTTGAGGTGCATTTTGCACAAAAGAAAAAATTAAAGTTTAAAATCAAAACACTCATTTCTTATGTGTGAGTGTGCATTTTGATAAGTGGATATTATAACAAGCTTGAATTACGGTTTTATGCAACAACATAAAACCAGTTAATCCTTCCATTATTTTCGAAATGCTTAGCATAAGAAATCAATAGTGGAAACAATGAGGATGGGATGAGTAGGAAATTGTAGCATACCCATCCTACAATAAGGCATAAAATGGTTTATTCCTTAGGCTTTCATTTAGAGGAAATAGTAAGCCTTTTCAGACAAAAAAATCTTGTGGTGTGCATAAAGGGTAAAAAATGCTTTGTAAAACAAAGATGTCAAATTGTTAAAACTGGTCTTGTTAAAATGCATGCCACTCCGAGGGAAATGCGTGCTGAATGGTGAAATTTTCATGCTTATATCGAGGATATATAGGCTTATGAAGCACCCATTCCTTCAGATAAATTATGCACGCCCGATGGTGAAAAATGCATGGTCTAAAAAGGAAAAATTCATAAATTGCATGAAAACGGGGCATATGAAAAATGCACTCCCTAGGAAGAAAAATGCATGCCTTTTTTTGGTAATTCTATGTTGACATTATGAAATTACAGGGAAAGAGGGTATTGAGGAAAATGCATGCTTTGTGGGGGAAAAATGCATGCCTCAAGTTGAAATTGCATGTTGAGGCCATGAGGTTGCATGTTTACTTAGTAAGGAGGAATATGCACACCTTGCTAATGAAACATTCACACCTACACTATATAAATGCACACCCTTGACATGTTATGCAATGCTATGCTGGCCTAAACCCTAAATGGTTCTTCCTTAGCCGATATGAATGTTTTGTATAGGAATATGAATGAAATAGATGTTGATCCATTGTGTGTGATTGATGCTACTATGGCATATCGTATAACAACCCTGAACCTAAGTTTGAAAAATTGTTTGGAAACACGAATATGTAGTTAATCATGTATGTTGAGTTGTTCCCTGAGTCCCAGAACAATAGAAGCTCAAATTACTTGTAAGTGTCTCACACCTATAATTGATTTCAAATGCATGCAAGATATATTTCTTACCATTTAATTTGAGATTTAGTGTGTATGTTTGTATTATAGTTGGCAATGTTTGTAATTTTTCTTTCAAACTTACCCTGTACTTCCCCTCATTTAAAGGATAAAAATTTTCATTAATTATAAAAATCCTCAAATCCATTGTTAAAAAAATGGTATCCTTATTATCCATATAGAAAAATTATATTAATTTAATTTGTACCAAGTTTCAAATAGATAATGGTTCATTTATAAATTTTTCTTTTTCAATTCATTATTTTTAAAATCTATTTCACTCCATCACAATACCAATCAGTTAATTTTTAAATCCATTTCATCCCATCACAATACCAACCATTATCTTAACATAATTCAAACACATACCACTAGTATCATTTTAAAAAAGATTGAAATATTATTTATCATTCACTTTGGAATTGAAAAATAGAACATTCCACTTTGGAATTGAGAAATGGAACATTCCACTTTATGATAGATTTAAATAGATACTTTTTTTAAAAAAAATTAAGAAAATAATTGATGTAATGGCAGTACCATATCTTAATACCTTATCCAAGAATACCTTATTTCGTTCTTATCTTCTGTGGTATTAAGGAGTAGAAGTTGAGACGTATAAATTCAAGCACTGTAAATCCATTTGGATCTACAATCCATGAGAAATGTATTTGTATCTTAACATCACATTCCTCATTTCTTCTTAAGATAAGTTAGAATAAAAGGAATGTATTTGTATCTTAACATCACATTTCTTATCTCTTCTTAAGATAAGTTAGAATAAGAAAATAAATGTATTTTTATCTAACATCACATCCCTCATTCATCTCTTCTCAAGATAAAGATAAAATAAAAGACTATACAATACAGTCATTGACGATTTTTTGTAGGTTTTTATTTTTCAGCATTAGGCTTCCATCTTTCATGGCTTTTAGTCTTCTATTACTAGCCATTCAACAACGGTCTTTCTGCGTCTTGTTTTTTAGCATGTTGAGCTTTTCTATGATTTCTTATAAACATATAAACATTTTTTTTTTATTAAAACCATTTTGAAACCATTATCTTGGTAGTAATCAGTAATGAATGGTTGTAACTGATTAATTAGCATGAAGATGAAACCAAACAGACTAATTGGTAATGAATGATCGTAACTGATAAATTAACACATTAAGATGAAACCAAACAGACACTATGCAAGTTAAAAAATTCATGAAATTAGATTATAATCTAGGAAAGTAGGTAATAATAATAATAAGATTATAAGGTCATAATTAAGTCAGACATTTAATTGGTGTATGCGATAGTCTTGTTTGTTGTGAGATAAGGGATCTCCTTTACCCAACAATTTAACTAATAAAATCTACAAATACTCTACCTCTCTAGATTTGTATGTTACTTATAAAATTAAATACTAAATTGTGTGATCTGGTTTGAAAAATACTTCTAGAATAATATGTCATTATATTTCAAACTAAAAAGCATTCCATCTAAAGATGGACATGTCCTTATGTCCAAACACAGTACACAATTATCAAGACAGAATCTTGCCTGCATACCTCTAGTTTATCTTCTAAGTGATTCTTTGCATTTTTAGAAAAACGACAACATTACATGCATAACATAAAAGAAGAACAATGAGCGTAAAACAACCCTTGAGGAATTACACTGGTCATGTTACTGTCCGCATCACCGAGTTATTAAGAAAGAGGGAGGATACTAAAACCCTTCTCAGTGAACACTGATAGAACTCCATTAAGCAGTGGTAGGTGATGAATCAAACACTTTTGTGGATTCCTGAACGAAGGAATCTGGCTACTTTCACGATTCATTTATTCTCAATATCTATCTGTCGCATAAAATTGTCATTTTCCACTTACGGCGCATTTAGAAATCCACGCGCAAGACGTGGCTCAACGGCAGCCAGTTGTTAACACTTCGGGTTTTATCTGGAACAGTGCATAGACAGAAAAATGTTTTCTTCCGATGATATGTCTTAATCCTCCTACGCGGCTATGTGACAAAGCATAAAAAAAAATTAGTATGATTTTTCCTTTACAACTGATGCGAACTTATATCTCTCTCCGCGAGGAAAGAATTTCAGTCATTCTGATTTGCCATTCTGCTCATTATCCGCGTACAGTGTTCCCTTCGGAAAAAGGAAAAGATCTGTAGAAATCAACCAAAACATGAATATCGCCACATACTTTTTCCTCCACAGCTTTTGCGTATACTAAATCAAAATCTGTGTGACCGATGGTTACATGACAATTATACAGCGCAGAGATAAAGATTCACTCAAATGCAATGCATCGTTTTCGGAGTTGAGTTTTGGTGGAAACCGTAATTCCATTTGGATTATAGGGTTTAGTTCACGATTTCATGATCTGACTTGAGTTTGGGTGGAAATCATACATCCATTTCAATTAGGGTTTTAGAGTTTAGTTAGTTTTCATTTGAATAGACCAAAACCTTTGAAGATTAATTGGAAAGTTCTATCAAATTTTATTTTGTTTAAAGGAAAAAATTATTTTTATGGCCTACCATCTTAAATACATATACATATCTTCAAAATACATTTGTTACTGTTTACACATATATTCAAAATACATTTGTTACTGTTTAAAAGAAAAGATTGTTTGTATGTTTACACATATCTTCAAAATACATTTGTTTAAAAGAAAAAAATGTTTGTATGTTTACACATATCTTCAAAATACATTTGTTACAAAATGCAACGTAGGGCTAGCATACACAAGATGTTACAAAATGCAACATAGGGTTACCAGAACGAGTATGAGGATGGATGGACAAAGTTAACCATAACTATGTTTTCGTAGTTGTGTGAAGTATATATTTATATTATTTAAATTAAATATAAATTTACTATCATGAATATTTTATTGTATTAATTATTAAAAATATTTATATATTTAAAAAATACATAAGTAATAAATAATAAAAACTTATGTAAAGTATATATTCATATTATTTAAATTAAATATAAATTTACAATCAATCATTAATACTTTATTATATTAATTAACTAAAAATAATTCTCAATGTTTTGGTACTTACTGAAAATATGCATTCATCTTATTTAAATTAAATATAAATTTACAATCAATCATTAATACTTTATTATATTAATTAACTAAAAATAATTATGTATTTTAAAAAAATGGATTTGTAATTAGTAATATAAATATGAGTAATAAATAATAGAAATATTAGTCATCAAGCATTTTTTTTTGGGTGAAGATATGTTATTTAAAAATTGATTAAAAAAAAGAAAGATAACGCTTATTTTTATAATTATTCAAGTTAAACTTATTTAAAATCTTTAAAAATTAAATATATATTTTTATTAAATATAAAATATAAATAAATTATATTTTTTATAATAATGATAATATAGATATTTCATCTTTAAGATACTTATTAGATGTATATGTTGGTTATTGTAATTCAACGTTGAACATAATAAAACCAAATTTCATTTTCCTGTGGAGGTTTACCTTGTGAAGGGTTTTACCACGTAAATCCGGTGTTCATTCTTGTGTGATTGCATTTGTATGTATATTATTTATTTCATTCTAATTAAACATGTGTGATTTAAGTTTTCTTTGTACAACAAGTGGTACCTGAGCAGATGTAGTAGGTGAGCCAAGTCGAATTGTTTGTAGATCTTTGTGAGCACGAATTGTTTTGGCAGGTAAAGGCAAGCAAATTTGAGTACTCAAGAACGTAGTCTATATGCCCAAACATTTTTGTGACTACTCCCTAGGCAATGTTAGAGGAGTGTCAGTGCTCCCACACTAACAAAATTCATTTTTCCAATGTTCAGTGGATCCAATTCCAAATGAAGGGAGTGCTGAAAAAGTGGCGCTCCCCTCCTACTCTAAAGGAGAGCCATTCTCAAAAGTGGCACTACCCAGGAAACCTTAGAGGAGCTCCATTCTCGAATGTGGTTCCCCCTCCGAAGTTTAAAGGAATCGTTGACTTATTTTAAAGCAGAGAGGTGAATTTTTTGGCTGGTGAGAGGTTGAGGGCTTGAACCTATGGATAAAGTTCAAAGTTTGAAATTTGAATTTGAAAAATATAATGGAAAAACCAACTTTGAGCTATGGAAGCTCAAGAGGAAGGATTTGCTTGTGCAATAAGGTTTGAAAAAAGCTTTGACAGCCACAACAAAGAAATCGATGGCAAGGACGAACGATGAATGGGAATATCTGCATGCAAGAGATCTCAACACTATTCGTTTGTGTCTGGTAGATGATGTATTGTTTAACATTGTAGGATAAGAAACAAAAAACATTTGTTGACCAGGTTGGAAGGTCTCTATATGACAAAGTCTTTGACGAAAAAAAACTGTTTGAAGAGGAAGTTGTATAGTTTCCGAATGAAATAAGGTACATAAGTCGTTCAACATTTAAGTACCTTTAATACCCTTATTGTTCAATTGGATAGTATGGAAGTAAAACTCAGAGAGGAAGACAAGGCAGTGAAACTATTGTGTTTGTTCTATGAGTCTCGAGATCATTTAATTACCTCTACAAGTTTTAGCTCAAAAGATTTTCTTGATTATGACACTGTTGTGGGAGCTTTGTTACCTGAGGAGATGAGGAGAAAATCCAGTCAAGAAACCTCAACTTTTGAGGAAATGGTGGTCAGAGGGCGATCCAAAGATCAAGAGAAAAATCAGAGAGGTTCTTCGAGATCTAAGTCAAGAGGGAGGAAGGGTAAAATTAAATTTTGGTATTGTGGAAAATCTGGAAATCTCAAGAAGGATTGTTGGAAATGAAAACAAACTTCCAAAGAAGACTCATCAAAAGAAGTAAAGGAAGCAAATGCAACTGAAACAAGTCTAGGCTCAGGTATGACTGATGAGGGTCTGGTTATTTCTAATGCTTCACATAATGATCAACATTGGTTGTTAGACTCTGGTGCATCAAATCATATGTGTTTACATAAACATTGGTTCTCCACATGTACCAACCTACAGATGATTGAGTTGTTTTATGGAAAATGATATTTCCTGGAAGATTGTTGGGATTGGTAGCATTAGAATTAAAATGTATGATGGTTCTATCAGAAAATTAATAGATGTGGGGCACACATATGAACTTAGAAGGAACCTAATATCTTTGGGAGTCGTATATTATGTTGGATACAAGTGTAAAATTCAAGGTGGATTTATGAAAGTGTTCAAAGACATCTTACAAGTCATGAAGGAAAACAAGATCATGAACCTTTATCAACTTCAAGGAAGAACTGAATCAGATCAAGAAACAACATCAATATCTAAAAATGAAAGTGATTCCACTCGTTTATGGCATCAACATTTGGGTCATATGAGAGAGAACAGACTTAAGGTACTTTTAGATCATAAGTTACTTACAAGTTTGAAGTCTCTGAATTTAAATTTTTGTAGACATTGTATCCATGGTAAACATAGTAGGCAGAAGTTTAAAATAGAAAGACACAATAGTAAAGGTGTCATTCATTACATTCACTCAGATGTTTGGGTACCATCCCCTACAATATCATATGGAGGATCATCATATTTTGTTACATTTATAGATGATTTATCTAGGAAGGTGTGGGTTTATGTGTTAAAAATAAAATTTGTTTTTTTTTATTGTCTTTTTGCAGTTTAGAGCTTTGGCTGAAAAGAGAACTTCCAGGCCGATAAAATGTTTAAGAACTGATAATGGAGGTGAATACACATCTATGGAATTTGAAAAATATTTCAAGGAAGAAGCGACTGAGAGGCATAAAACCACTTCCCATACTCCTTAGAAAAACAAAGTTGTTCAACGCATGAATAGGACTCTTCTAGAGAGAGCAAGGAACATGCTCAGTACTTCCAAGTTGTAGTAGGAGTTGTGATCATAAGTAGTTTCTATCACTCATTATCTTGTTAACCGATCACCATCAACTCCAATTGAATGTAATATTCCAGAAGAGTTATGGTCTGGTCACTCTTGTGATTATTCCAACCTTAAGATTTTTGGTTGTGAAGCCTATGCTCTTATACCTAAGCATCATCTTTCTAAATTAAATCCCAAATCCAAAAGGATTATCTTTTTTGGGTATGGTGATGGAATTAAAGCATATAGACTATGGGACCCTACTCACCACAAAATAATTGATCTAGGTGGATACTAGTGGCCACCCACCTATTCCAAGTTCTAACTGACTCATCTGGACAATTTTTAGTTCAACACATTTCTCTGTAATGGGGACATTTCTTCGTAATTGTTGGTTCTGCACTTATGGGGATGTCCTAAAGTGCTACACAACATCTAGGTGGATATTGGTGGCTGCCCAGTATTCCAACTGGATTATTTTGGAAGTTTTCATGTCAGTACATCTTTTGTACTTCCAGGGCCATTTTAGGGATCTAAACAATATTTTATTGGATTTCAATAGTCAAAATGTAGACAAAGAAAGAGTTCGATCGCATAATGCATATTTTTCTAAAATACCTTTCCAATGGTCTATCACATTCCTAAAACGAAGATCGTTTGCAAAATTTATGACCCCAACAAGTTAATGTACTAACTTACCCCAATGGGGCCCACATGACTTTTGGCGCTTCATCTCCTAGGGTTAGGTTTTTGGATGTATAGGGTTTTGGAATTCATGTTTATCATAAAAATTCCTTTAGATCCTCATTGTAGTCATCTTCTTGTGAATGAGCATAGTCATCACATCTCTTCTGAGAGATAAAGTTGTCACCATTATAGTGAGTCTTGCACTCTGTATTTTTACAGTCTATGTACATTTATTTCATTAATAGAAATCATGTATTGTTGTATTTGTATGTTTCTAACCATTTTCATGTGTATTTAATTGTAATATCTCTTCTTTCATTTCATTTCAAAAATAATCGGAATCAGTGGTATCAGATCAGGTTGCTCTTGATCATTTTTCAGTGCATGTCCCTGATGAGGCCCAAGTATAGGAAGTTGGGTCTTGATCTTGTCTTTATTAAGGACAATATTTCTTTCATGCCCAAGAAACCCTCTATGGTGGCAGAAAAAAAAATGGAGTAGAAGATTCTATTAACATGTTGCTTGAGAAATCTCTCGCACGATAGAGGGATGAAATGATGGATAATTTTGCATAAATCCTTCCACGTCTGACGATAGAAACAAAAACATATCCATCAAGCGACCAATTTGGAGGAACCTATCGCTTAAAGTTACAAGTTAATTTTATATTTCTATATTTGAAGGTCAGATAGATGTGGATGCCTTAGAAAAATCTCTAAATATGATAGAAGGTTATTCCTCTGTTAACAATTTTTCCAATAGGGAAAAGATCACCTTCTTACTCCTCAAGGATCTTCCCCATGTCAAACATTGGTGGGAAACTTACTGGGAGAAACGTTCCACAAAGGAATATGGAATGTATGGGGTCGAGCCCACTTGGGATTTTTTGTGTATGTTGTCAAGGAAAAATACTACCCTGTTGATGACTATGAAGACCAGTACATGAGATGGACCACACTACAACAAGAGAAGAGCCAAATAGTGTCAGAGCTCACAAATAATTTCCATATGTTGCACACTAAGCTGGGTATTAAATACTCCAAGCGACATCTCATTTTGAAATATTGTGGGGCTTTGCATAGGTACATTGAAACATAAATAGATTTCCTAAAAATCTCATCATTAGGAGTTGCCTATCGATATGTTGTCAAAATCGAGCAAAAATTTAGTCACCAGAACAAATGGGAGTCCAGGTTTGCAAATCCACAACAACTAAAGCATGGTAAAGATGTCCCTAACCAACAACCTACCGAAAACCAATCCAAGACACAAGAAAATAAGGGTAAAGGAAAGATGAAGAATGACACTGGGAACTGGTGCGACTTCCACAAAATCCATTTCCAAAACACTGATGAATCTCGTTTGAAACAATCATTGTTGGCCAAGGTCAAAGATAAGGAGACGAATCCTGATTCAGAATTTGATTCAGGAAATATTGAAAATAGACAGATCATCAATGCAGACCCTACTTATACTATCATGACCACAAAAATTCAACCAAAAGAACTAGTATATATTGAAGACGGGGAGCACCTCTTCCATTCACATATGTGGATGAAGGGGACCCTGTTGCATTTCATTGTTGATATTGGAAGCCAGAATAACTTCATCTCAATTGAGT
Source organism: Picea engelmannii (assembly GCA_009831015.1). Classification (NCBI taxonomy): domain Eukaryota; kingdom Viridiplantae; phylum Streptophyta; class Pinopsida; order Pinales; family Pinaceae; genus Picea; species Picea engelmannii. Next base: position 251,889 of record ML790296.1, on the reverse strand, counting down.
TCATCAATCAGTTAGCGTTGTCAACAACACCACACCTGCAACCATATAACATCGGTTGGCTTCACGAGGGATGAGATCTTCATGTCAGCCAATAGTGCCACTTGTTCTATGGCATCCAACACTTCAAGGATGAGGTAGTGTGTGATGTTGACCCTCTTGATGTCTATGATGTTATTTTGGGCCAACCATATATGTGGAAACGTCATGATGTTTATAAGTCTCGACTTTGCAGTGTCATTATTACTTTGACGGGTTAGCTATACAGGATACCATAGGTAGTTCTAACTAATGTTCCACCAAAAAAATTCCATAAGGTAATATCTCAAACTGTAAACTTCATACTCTTCACAGTCTATTCAAAGGATGCATAGAAGGCCACTACAACCACTATAGCCTCATCACCTTCTATCCAACATATTGTAGAATACAAATCATATATTGTTTATTCACCTACAATGGTGCCTAGACAATGCCCCTTCAAGCCCAGACACAACAGGTTGGTGGAACAAATTCAATCCCACCAACAACAAGTTTGTGACAACCTTCCATAGACCAAGCAATGCAACTTCTCCAACAAGGCACACAAATCACCAAGATTTAGATTCAGAAAAATCATTCTCCTCTTCCTCAACCACTCAATGCAATGGATACCATTGCTTCCTAATCGGGGAGGATTTATCCTAGTGGATATTGGTAGACACCCACATGTTCCTAATTCCAACTGGCTCATCTAGACAATTTTCAGTTCATCACACTTCTCTGTAATGGGGACATTTCTTTGTAATTGTGGGTTTTGCACTTATGGGGCCATTATGAATCCGTACATAGCATCCACGTGGATATTGGTTGTCGACCACCTATTCCAACTGGATTATTTTGGAAGTTTTCATGTTAGAAAATATTTTTGTACTTCCAGGGTAGTTTTGAGTCTCTTAAAAATGTTTTCTTGGATTTCCATAGTCAAACTGTAGACCAAGTAAATTTTTTATGGCATAATGTGTATCTCTCGAAATGAATTTTACAACGAGCTATCACATTCCTAAAACGAAGATCATATGCAAAAGTTATGACCCCGAGAAGTTAATGTACTAACTTACCCCAACAAGGCCCACATCACTTTTGGTGCTTCATCTCCTAGGGTTAGGTTTTTGGATGTCTAGGGGCTTTTCACTCATGTTTATCATAAAAATTTCTTTAGAGCCTCATTATAGTCATATTCTTGTGAATGAGAGTAGTCGTCACATCTCTTCTCAGAGATAAATTTTCCATCATTCTAGCGAGTCTTTCACTCTGTATTTTTACAGTCTCTATACATTTCTTTGATTAACAGAAATCATGTATTGTTGTATTTCTCTGTTTATGGAAATTTTCATGTGTATTTCATTGTAATATCTCTTCTTCATTTCGTTCCAAAAATAATACGGATCAATGGTATCAGAGTAGGCTATTATTGTTTGGTTTTTAGTGCATGTCCCCACCGAGGTCCATGTATAGGAAGTTGGGCCTCAAGCTTGTCTCTCTTGAGGAAAATAGATCTTGCATGCCCAAGAAACCCTCTATGATGAAAGAAAGGAAAAATGGTAGAGCATAAGATTATATTAAATTGTTTCTTGAGAAATCTCTCGTGCAATAGAGGGACAAAATGATGGAGAATTTTGCACACATCCTTCAATGCCTACCGATATAAATAGGTGCACCTTCATCAAGAGACCACTTTTGAGGAACCTATACCTTCAAGGTACAAGTTCATTTTGATATTCCCATATTTGAAGGTCAGATAGATGAGGATGCCTTAGAAAAATGGTTAAATATACTACAAGGTTATTTCTTTGTTCACAATTTTTTCGACAGGGAAAATATCACCTTCTCTCTCCTCAAGGCTCTCCCCCATGTAAAACATTGGTGGGAAACTTACTGAGAGAAAATTTCCAGAGAGGAATATGGAATATATGGGGCTGATCCCACTTGGTATTTTTTTGTGGTGTCGTAGTTCAAAAATACCTTCCATAACGTGCACACCAATATGGGTAGAAAATACTAAGAGAGACATCTGGTTCTGAAATATTGTGGGGCTCTGCATAGGTACATCCAAACCAAAATGGATTTATTAAACATCTCATCATTGGGATATGCCTATCGATATGTTGTCAAAATCGAGCATAAATTTAGGCACCATAATAAATGGGAATTAGGGTATGCAAATCCACAATAACCAAAGAATGATAAAGATGACCCTAACCAATAGTCTCTCGAAAATCAACCCAAGACACAGGAAAATAAGGGTAAAGGAAAGAGAAAGAATGACACTGGGAAATGGTGCGACTTCCACAAAATCCTTTGGCACAACACTGATGAATGTCTCTTGAAACATTCATTAGTGGTTGAGGTCAATGATAAGGATCCAAGCCCTGATTCAGAATCTAATCCATAAATATCGAATACAGAAAGATCATTGACACATACCCCACTATTATTGTTGCGTTTGCAACAATTCAACCAGAATAACTAGTAAATCCTGAAGAGGGGGACTGCCTCTTCCATTTAAAGATGTGGGTGAAGGGGACCCCGTTGCATTTCATTGTTGATAGCGACAATTAGAAGCACCTCATTTTAGTTGAGGTTGTCAAATAGTTGAGGTTGTCGACAACACCACAATTGCAACCATACAACATCAGGTGACTTCACCGAAGATGATATCTCTATGACATCCAATAGTGTCACATTTACTATGGCATCCAACCCTTCAAGGATGAGGTAGTGTGTGGTATTTCCCCTCTTGATCTGTGTGATGTTTTTTTGGGCCAACCATATATGTGGAAACGTCATGTTTTTTATGAGTCTCGACCTCATAGTGTCATTATTACTCTAAGGGGTCATCTCTACATGATACCATAGGTATTTTTTATTATTATTCCACCAAAATAATGCCCCAAGGTAATCTCTCATACTTCAAAATTCATCCTCTTCACAGTCTGTTCAAAGGATGCACAGAAGGCCACTAAAACCACTGCAGCCTCAACACCTTCTATCTAGCAGATTGAAAAAGAGAAAGAAGATATTATTTCTTCACCTACAATGGTACCTACATAATGCCTCGTCAATCCAAGATACAACATGTTGGTGGAAAATATTCAACCCCACCAACAATAGGTTCGTAACATCCTTCCACAGACCAAACAACACAACTTCTCCAATAAGGAATGCAGCTCGCCAATATTCAAATTCAGAAAATGTTTTCCCCTCCTCCCTAGGAACTCAATGCAATGGCAACCATTTCTTCCTAATGGGTAAGGATTTATATAGGTGGATATTGGTGGCCACCCACCTGTTTCAAATTCCAACTGGCTCATCTAGACAATTTTTACCTCAACACATTTCTCTGTAATGAGGAAAGTTATTTGTAATTGTGGGTTTTTCACTTACGGGGTTGTCCTGAATCCCTACACAACATCCAAGCGGGTATTGGTTTTCGCCCACCTATTCCAAATAGCTTATTTTGGAAGTTTTCATGTCAGTACATATTTATGTGCTTCCAGGGCTGTTTTGGGGCTCTAAACAGTGTTTTCTTAGATTTACACATTCAAACTATATATGGACTCATATTTTGATGGAATAATGCGTAGTTCTCCAAAATACCTTTCCAATGGGCTATCACACACCTAAAATGAAGTATGCAAAAGTTATGACCCTGGGAAGTTAATGTACTAACTCACCCCAATGGGTCCCACATGACTTTTGGCGCTTCATCTCCTAGCGTTAGGTTTTTAGATGTCTAGGGTTTTGGAATTATTTTTTCTCATAAAAATGCCTTCATATACTCATCGTATTCAGCTTCTTGCGAATGCGCGTATCCTTCACATCTCTTCTCAGAGATAAAGATGCCACCATTCTAACGAGTATTGCACTCTGTATTTTTATAGTCTGTGTACATTTCTTTCATTAATAAAAATCATGTATTGTTGTTGTTGTGTAGGTTTTGTCACTTGGGTGAGAAAAAACACAACACTTGCATGTTTAGATAAGTCTACTAAACAAGAAAAAAAGTTTTTTAGTTGGTTATACAAACCAAATACACATGAAAACAAAGAAATAAAACTAAAAACAACTAAGAAATAAATGTTAGAGAAGCTTGAGGAACTTAGAACCATAAAAGAAAAAAAAAATGACCAATATATAGCTACCAATGGATCAATATATTGGAAGGCTAAACACCATAGAGAAAGGCAGGGACTTATGAGTCCCATATTCCTCCATGGGAGGGATCTTAATTTCCCTAATTGAGAGCTCTTCTCTTCATACAATGGAAGAAATGACAAATTATGAAGAAATACAATTCCTATTACCTCAAGAGGTGACTGGAATGGCCTATTGCAATGGTGCTTGAAGGCTTCAAAGAGAAAAGAGGATTCTCAAAGAAGAATTCTTGTATCATAACAATACCTTGAAGATATTATTTTATTAGCATGCCCATGGCACATATTTATAGCATCCATTCATGGAAAAATGTAATTGGTTCATAGTGTGCACAAGGGGCCTTTTAGGACACCCTATAGCCCTTGACCAACCTCCAAGCTACATTTTACTCAGATACGAGTGTCAAATCGTGTTGGGGATCGGACTAGAATTGGTTGAGGGGCTGACAAGATCCATAAATGCATCGTTCATATAAATGCACGGATTTTTTCATAGACAGCCGCACATTTTGCACACAGTGTGTGCTGAGGTTTGTGTTATCATGCGCATTATGTGCACTGGACGCGTGCTTCCTTTGGTGAATCTGGTCACTTTGATTTTTGACCCAAGTATATAGTTTTTTTCCTTTTGGATGGATTTTGGTGTTGTAGGTGGAATAATTGTTGTTGTAATTGATGTTTTCCTTCAGCCATTATGTGCAATGTTGCGGATGATTTTTCAGTGATAACAGATACCCCCTGATGTGTGAGGTTATGAGCATACATATAGCTGAAATACATCAATGTTTCTTTTGTTGAGAGTTCCATTTTAAGGAAGAATGAAGAGAGGAATTGCAAGAGCGATCTGTCGGAGGGAGAGGGAAAAATTTGAGACCCAGACCTTTCTCTAGGGAGAAAAAATAGAATTTGTGTACAAAGGAGGCAGGCATGCCCCATGCTCATGTCATGAAATGAAAATGTGGGACTGTAACTAATGATATATGTTGATGTAGATAACTACAACGCCCTCGGGGGTGGTTGATAACATCATATGACAATTCTGAATGGTGAACGGGCTCTGAAGTGAGGCAAGGATGATTGTAATAATTTTCGATGACTCGTAGGCATTGATGGCCTAATAAATTCATAGGTCTTTGGATGGCTTGAAACAACTGCAATAGTCACGTAGTAAGACCCACCGTAACATGAGAGTTTTATCGAAGTCAAATGTTATGGGGGTCAATGGAATCAGAGAGAAATCATGATTCTCTTTGTGTCATACGAGACTCCTCAATGAAAAGGTAATGAGAGTCAAGATATTGCTTCCCTTCTAGAAATTATGTTGATGTCAACATGAAGGGATACTCGACTCCAAGAAGAAAAGGTCTTCGTGAAATCCACTGAGTAATAGGTGATATCAGGTACGAATGGGTAACATGAATGAATTCATGGTGTTCTGGGACGAAAGACTTCACTTGGTTGGAGAATTTTGAAGGATGACTAGAAGAAACCGTAAAACTGGATCTAATGTCAGGGGGACAACTAGAAATGGGGTTAAATTGTGCCAGAGGAAAACAAAGTGGACAAACTCAGAGGTCATGGGTGCTGAGGAAAATATATGAAATGATCTTACTCAAGCATTTTCAGATTCTTCTTGGCTAAATCAAAATAGATAGGAATGTCACCCTAGGTTTATAGCCATCAAAAATAAAATCCTAACTCGCAAGTATCAATTACAAGTGCTTAGGCTAGTCTTTTTCACAAATAAAATCTTGTTGAAAAATTCATTTTAATATGATTTTATGAATATAATAGTTGTTGAAAACAAGTGTAAATATAGAAGTAAGACACACAGATGATAATAAATACAAATGAGACATAAATCAATCCTTTATTTCATTCCAATTCACTAAAGAGTCGTTTTCTTTACAAAATCTCATACAAAAATTTTGGACCAAAGTCAAACTTAGACATCTCCGATGAAACATACAAAAAGACCTCTGACAAAAAATAAAAAATGAACTCTAAAAGTTGGATCATATTGCCACATATTGTTTCCCACTCAACTCTGCACAATAGCCTTTGTCAGTAATGAAAACTAATTCACAAATAGACAAGTCTACACAGACTATCAAAGATAGATCAACACCTCTGAAAAACAAGTGCTTGAATGATGTAATTCAACCATAAATATTGTTTTCTACAATAAGAGCCTACCATCATAAAAGAGAATTAGGCTTGTGATAAGAAAAAGAATGAATGAAAACTTAACTATCTCAACATAAACTCAAAGAGAAAACCTTAGTATGCTTCTCCTTCTATCCCTCCTATGTTCCTCCCTTCCCTTTTTCCTTTAAAAAAATTAGAAATGGTTGAAGTAGTTGAGCCAAACCATTAGTTAAGTTAATTAAAATACTCAACCAACCTTTAGTTAGGGGGGAAATAATAATCATAATAAGGGTTATAAATAATAACTAGTAGGTGAGACCCCTTGTGACTCCCTTGATCTCGTAACAATCATAACATACTAGTTAATTAAGCAAAACACCCCTCCTTGTGACTCCCATCATCATATTAACACTTGAAAATTTATCTCAATAATATTAGAAATTATTTCCAAAACATATTACCAATCACATCCAAAGGCATGCAATATGAAAGCCTAAAGTCAACTGTTATCAACAATAAAATAAAACTTAAAATCCATATTTTCCAGTTTGTGAGGGAATCTTTCCCTTGCTGATGCTATCATCTTTTAGTCCTTTTGAACATACCTTAATATGTGTGGAATATTTAAGCGCCATATTGTTGATCATATGAGAGAAATCATCCTTCCAATTATGTGGGAGGACATGGATTTCTTAGAATTATCTAAAGATGCAGAAGGGGAAGTAGCATCTTTCTCTTTGACAGAGGCATAGTAGGACTCAATTTTCAACGTCTTATTTGAATAACTCATACTGTATGCATACTTGATTAGAAAATATTTCTTTTAACAATCATACATGACAACTTTTTAAGAACATGAAATAGATTTTGGCTCAGCAATATATCAGACTCATGCAATCCAATCCATATAAATTGTTTAACTGTTGTCGATGAGCAGGGGGTGAACAAAGGTTCTAGGATATGTGAGGGGTTTGTATTGAGAGAAAAAATGATAAAATGAGGGGAAAAATAACCATGGTTACTACTCAAAGACAACATCGATCAACCGTAATGTAAAACCAATAATCATAGAACTATGTTCCAATCAAGAATTTGTGATTTCAAACTATTTCAATATCGAAATCTCTTAATTGTAATTAAATTTTAATAACAAGGATTGTAGAATGGATGTGGGAAGGTGAGGGGGGTGTAATTAGCAAAAATTGAAATAATGGTAGGGAAAGAGAACGAGTATTGTTCATAAAGTTAATTAAGTGATCCATAAAATCATTCTATATCAAATAATCATTGTGTATACCTCAATCTATTTTGTGTATTACTTGCTCCCTGTTTGCAATTAGATCATTAACACCTCAATTATTGTCCATGTATTATTTCAATCATCAAAAATAGACTCAAAAAATCTTGTTCGAATACTCTCCAATTCCACTTCACAATTAGGTTGTAATGAGACCATACTGACACATAAATTGTGTTGATCTCTGAAATAATGCATTGTATCCATAAATTATACATAGTGGACAATTAATAAACAACCACCAATATTTTAGTTGCAAGGACCCTGACTTGCCATTTAAACACACAAACAACGACCACATTTCAATTCATACTATGCTTGGAAAACACAGACCATTCATCAAAACGCAGACCATTCATGTACAGGTTCAATCACTTTGAATATAAACAACCATAATGTTGGGATATCAATATAGTGAGGTAGAAACAATAAACCTTATCTCACCCCATAATTTGATCAAATTGCAACAAAAACATTATGTTTCAAAACCCTATGACCATCACCGAGAGTGCAACCAATAGTGTACCTGACAGACCATAATGGTATTCTCTATCAACCTTCGGGCTTGAGGGATCAAGGTTTTGCTATCTAGAACAACACAGGGAGACTAGAGTTGACTCCTCTTAATGGTGAAAACCTCTAAGACCAATGGTGCACACACAAGGATTACCACAATTGACTTTGTGGATAGGGTAACAAATATCATGACAGGAGAAGCTATGAACAGAGGAGAAAAGCTCCAGTTGGCCTTATAACAATACTTAGCACACACAGTGTATAGCCCTCATGGCTCTCCCCTCCAACCAACTAACAACTCTGAGGTGAAATAGATCCAAGAAGAAGCACTATAACCCAATGCACGACCAGAAGTAGCATGAATGACCCAATGCCCTAGTGAATAATGCACAGTGACAAAAGGCATTTCAAGCCATTAAACCCCACAAAGCCAAAGGCTAGGTATGGTGATACGAATGCGTGAACACAACCAACCACTCAAGACCAAACAAAACCCTCCAACTTGTTAGAATGTGCTTGTTTTATCATAGATAATATCACTATAGTCACCCAACCATAGGTTGAAGCCACCCTCCGAGCACCTTTACCTTAACAGAGAGAAGCATCCTGGTAGCAATCCAATAGCCAAGAAAGGCTAATGCACCAAGAAATAAGTAACCAAATCTAATTAGAGAGTCCAACCCAAAATATAGAATCAATAGGCTTCAGAACTGGCAGCAACACCTTCTTCAGAACTTGCGCACAAGACTGCCAGACTGTAGTGCGCACAAGTGTTTCTTTGTAATTCTGAGAGATGTGTGTAAAATGAGAACTGGCGCCCTGTATTTATGCTGTCTCTGGAAGGTTACCTGGGTCGACTTCTCATTCTGGGTACTACTTAATTCATATTAATTATCTTTCCCAGTCGACATATCTTCTAGGATTACAGTTACTTCTTTTTTTTCTTCCATATTATTCTAATCTCATGAAAGGTCACAATGGAGTTTGATACCTCCCGAATATACCATAATATCAACACTCCCTCCTAGCTAGGGAGGTATAACTAATAATGGTCTTGAGAACAAACAAACCATTCAACTGGTAGCATTACAAGCAGCGTCATTATTATCTAACTGGATAATCTGCATGACAACTGACACAATGTCAACTAACATAACACAACTTTGTTTATCCATAGTAGTACAAAACTACTCAATCCATGACGCATAGTCACAAACAGTGGAACATATCCACCACAGCATCATATCTCTACTGTGTGGAGACATGCAGTCTCCAACATATCAACTGTTATTATCCTGCACAAAAACAATGTTATGATATAAACTAAGTCATCTGGGCCATTCTTCCACTCACATATGTGAGATCTGGAAGAGCATCTTCCCTCAGAGTAGAACATCAATGATGGGCTATCTAGACTATTCTTCTCAAGAAAGGAAGAATAATTGTCCTGATTTATGAGACTGGACCATTCCCTATCCTGGGCCATTCCTCCGGCACTAAACAAAGTGCAACCTAGAGAGAATGTGTCTGCCCTAGGGAAATCTTGTCCTTGATTGTTGAACCTAGACCATTCACCTATCTAGGCCATTCCTCTGGAACTAAACAAAGTGCAACCTAGAGAGAATGAATCTTCCCTAAGGAGTGACTGTCCGGACCATTTCCTAAGGAAATGACTGTCCTACACCAACCTCCAAAATGGACCATTCTTAGAAACTTCTCACAACTGTGAGCTTCGAAAGAATGATTGTTGGGCGAGGTAGACCAGTCTTCTTTACCGCTAATAAGAGTGATTGTCAAGAAGAGAGATTGTCCTAGTCCATTCCCCATGTTAACCACAATGGGAAATCATTGCTTATGGTACATCAACAATCCATCAAACCATTTTCATTACGGAAATGACTGTTCAATCTAGACCTTTTTCCGAACTGGAAAATGCCTGTCCATCAGAAATCTCAAACCACTTTTTGAACTGGAAAGAAACTGCCCAATATGGACCATTTTTCAAACTTGAAAATGATTGTCCTTAATTCAATGATAAGTCAGTGTTCCCTCCCAACCTGGAGATCCATTCCCTTTTAGTTAACAGAGTTATTTCCATGATCCCCAATTTGTCTAACAAATATGTAAACTTTATTCTCGATCGGGGATTTGTTAGGATATCTGCTATCTGCTCATATGTGGGGATGTACTAGAGCTTTAATTCTCCTTCCTATACTTTATCTCGAATAAAGAAGTATTTGATCTCAATGTCTTTCGATCATTTATGAAACATTGGGTGTTCTGATAGTCTTATACAACTTTGATTGTCATAGTGTATTATTGTCGAATCCGGAACCTAATCAAATAAATCAGAAATCAACTTTCTTCTCCATATTTCTTATGTACATGCCTCACATGCTGCAATATATTTTTCTTCAGTTGTGCTGAGTGCGACAAACTTTTGTTCCTTGCTGCCCCAAGATATCATCAGAGAGCTCAAGCTGAAAAACATCCCTAAAGTACTCTTTTTGTCTTCTACACTTGCTGCCCAATCTGAATCTGTGAATCCATGAAGTTGTATATAACTGGATGTTGTATATCTTAAACCATAGTCTAGTGTCCCATGGATATACCTTAAAACATGCTTTGCAGTTGTCCAATGCTCATGTCTAGGTTCCACCTGGAACTCGCTTAGTGTGTTTACGGCAAAACAAATGTCTGGTCAAGTATTTACCAAATACATCAGTGACCGGATCAAAATATAAATCTCTTACTTTTCTTATATCTGTAGTCATTTCAAACTTCTAAAGAATATTTATTGGATACTTTCCTTGTCCAAGGAATACTTCACCACACTTTTTCCATACTTCTAATCCCAGGTAATAATGCATGAGACCAAGATGTTTCATACCAAAATCAGAATCTAGTTCCTTTTTTCATTGGATGATGAAAGACTCTTCACCTGTTAGGAATAGATTGTCTACATATAGTAGTAAAATCACAGGTGCATTTTTCATGACTTTGTAGTAAAGATTTGGATCTGCATGACTTTTGGAGAAATTGGGTCTCATTAGATAGCTATCTATTCTGGCATACCACACTCTTGGAGCTTTCTTGAGTCCATATAAATATTTCTTTAGTCTGAAAACATGAGTGTCTCTGCAATTTACTTCAAACCCTTGAGTTTGTTCAATATATACTTCTTCTTCGATTTATCCATTCAGGAAAGTTGTCTTTACATCCATTTGATGTAAACTCCATCCGATTGAAGAAACAAGAGATATGATAGCTCTAATCGAAGTATATCTGGAAACCAAAGAAAATGTTTTGTCATAGTATCCTCCCTCCTTCTGGGAGAACCCTCTAGCTACAAACCTTGCCTTATATTTATCCACGCTTTCGTCCGTTGCATGTTTGATCTTATATACCCATTTTGAGGTTACTAATGATTTTTCTTTAGGTCTAGGCATAATTTCCCATACATCATTTTTCATGATGGATTGGTGTTCTTTTGTCATGGCTTCCTTCCATTGTTTCTTCTAAACTGCATCTTCAAATGTGGTAGGTTCTTCATCTATAAGCTTTGTCATACATGTTGCATAGCTGGAGAATATTTTGGGCTTTATATTTTTTCTGAAGGTCGCACTTGGGACCTTGAGTATTTATGCTTCTTGTAGGGTTCCTTCAAACCAAGATGGTCATTTCTTGGTCTTAGGTATAGTATCTGAATCAATGGTCTCACATGGTTTCATCGGATGATCAAGTTGTTCCTTTTTTTCATTTTGTTTTTCTGGAAGACATGTGCCTTCTTCAATAGGCTCTTCATACTCTTCTTCTTATATAATTTATTCTATGGATTTCTTGAACACCATATTTTCATTGAAGTTCATGTCTCTGTTGACTTCAATATTATGTTGTTCTGAGATATAGATTCTATAAGCCTTGGATGATTCTCTATATCCCATGAATATGCCCTTCTTTCCCGAGGGTTCTAATTTATTTCTTTTGTCCTTGGGAATGTGAAAATAAAAAGGACATCCAAAGATTCTTAGATTTTCCACATTAGGTTTCTTACCTGAGAAGGCTTCTTCTAGAGTCATATCCTTCAATATGCGGTGAGTACTTCTGTTCTTAACATACATTGTTGTCATGTTTTCTTCTCCCTATAAGAACATAGATAAACCTTGATCGTTTAGTAGTGCCTTCATGATTTCTTCAATAGATCTATTCTTCCTTTATACTACACCATTTTGTTGAGGATTATGAGGAACAATCAGCTCCTTCCTAATCCTTGTTGATTTGCAAAAGGAAACAAATTCCTTTGATTTGTATTCTCTTCCATTATCTATTCTCAAGGTCTTGATTTTCTTGTTTGTGAGGTTCTCTATTTCTTCTTTGAATTCTTGAAACTTGTTGAATACTTCGCCCTTTGTCTTTAGGAGATATAACCAAGTAATTCTTGATTAATCATCTATGAAGATTATGTATTAAATATAACCTCCTAGATATTTGACTTCCATTGAACTGCGAACATATGAGTGTATTAGATATAGAATCTCCTTAGATCTATTGGTTTCCTAATATTATTTCCAGGAGCACATCCTTTGCAAATTCCTTCATGTGTAGACTGCAATTATGGTATTCCTTCAACCATATTTTTGAGAAAAAGGTAATTCATGATAGTTAATATGAGCATACCTTTTTTTCCAAAGTTCATTTGTATTTACTTCATCATGTACAAGAGATTCTTCATTTTGTTCTAGTAGTCTATATAGATTTTCTTCACGGGTTCCGATAACCCTAGCATTCTCTATGCTGGAGTCTTTATTCCAAAATAACATTGTTCCATCTATGAAAGCTATTTTGTTTCCTTTGTCTTCTAGACAAGATATGGATACAAGATTATTTTCTAAACCAGGTACATATAAGACATTTCTCAAATGAACATTGTTACTTGTTTTCAATTTGATGGAGGCTTGTCCAAATCCTTTTACTGGGTAAGTGCTTTTGTCTCCAAGCTCTACCTTGTACGATGCCTTATTCTCATTTATATTTGAGACTCTGGCTTGATCTCCCATGATATGTATAGAAGATCCACTATAAATTATCCACATGTCATCTTCAATTGTTCCTGTGAGTGCTAAGTAGTGTAGATGACTAGCCTTTTCACTCATGACCTTGGTTGACTGAATCGGTCATGCCTTGATCCAAAACTTTAGCTATGAAGTTTCTTCCTTATGAGAGTGCCAAGAGTTGCGTTGGATGAAGGAGAAATTGAATACCTTCTTATTGAGTGATATGTTCCACCACAAGGTGTTGGATCAATATTTTATGATTTCGGCAACTGCTCCTGCTAGTAACCCTAGCAACAGTGTCTTGGAAGCTTCTCCTGCTAGTAAACCCTAGCGACATTTTTTCAGTGAGATTAGTATCTTAATGGATATGCCTCCTTTCAACGGTTAGAATGAATGAAGGAGGTGAGGACACATAACCTGTTAGAATGTGCTCATTTTACCATAGACAATATCACTATTGTCACCCAACCATAGGTCGAAGCCACCCTTTGAGCACCTTGACCTTGATAGAGAGAGAAATCTTGGTGGAAATATAATTGACAACCAAGGCTAATGAACCAAGAAAGAAGTAACCAAATCTGATCAGAGAGTCCAACCCAAAAGATAGAGGCAATAGGCTTCAGAACTGGCGGCAAAACCTTCTCTAGAACTTGCGCACAAGATTACCAGACTGCAGTGTGCACAAGTGTCTCTCTGTAATTTTGAGAGTTGTGTGTAAAATAAGAAATTGTGCCCTCTATTTATATTGGCTTTGGTAGGTTCCTTGGGATGAATTCTCATTCTAGGTACTAATTAATTCATATTAATTGTCTTTCTCAACCAACATCTCTTCTAGGGTTACATTTACTTATTTTCCTGCTTCTAGAATATTCTAATCTTTTCAAAGGGTCACAATGGAGGTTGATACCTGTCGAAGCTACCATATTATCAACACAAATAAAACCAATGAGGATGACAAAGAGCCTCTATGGCTGCTAACACTCAGGATGACCAGTGACACTATGAATTCAAACATTATTGTAGAGAAAGCCATCAACGATTCATTCGAAAAAATCATTTCACACAGTTTCCATACTTAAGGAAAGCACAAACCAATACATCTGAACCAATATCTATTTCATAACCAGAGTAGAATCATGGATGGAAAAAAAAAGACATACCTGTAATAAAAAACACCTTAAAATGCGAGTTGATCGAGCGATTCTCCCTCTACTTGAAAGTCGGATCCTAACCACATCAAAAGTCAGTTGAACAATAGCCTAAATAGGGTGGCGGATAGTGGAAGAATTAGGAGTGACGTGCAGTAAATGCACGTCACCTCCACACTCAAACTCATTCAATTCCCTAGTACGCGCCAACCACTAATCCATTAACTCATCCAATTGAACCATGCATTAAAACCAACATCCCTTGATTTCCAAGAGTGCCACCCACATCACATTATCATTGACAACTATACAGTAATGCATATAAACTATTATCCATGTAACTCAATAAATTATATAGCTATCATATATTAGCAAGGATTTACAACAATCCTTTTAATGCATGTAGTGTAGCATGTTATTATAGAGTAGTTTCTTGCATTTTTGTTTATATTTCTTTGCCTCCTCTTAATTTCCCTTTATTTGTTGTTACTAACATGTATTTGTTGTAGGTGTCACAAGTAATAGATCCCAGAATAGAAATCAATGGTAACAATGAATAACATAGGCCATTGTAACATAAAACTTGAGCCTAGAGCAGTAGAAAAACACATAACATGCCTAATCCATCATCGAATAAAAATAGATGTCATCAACCACATAAGAAGTGTTGAATAGTAGTATAACATCAAATAAGAATCAGATCTGATCTCCAATCTACAAGGGGGTCCCACCTACTAGTATCATTTAGATTTATAATAATAGGCTTTAGCAACACTTTGCGGGCAAAAACTTCGTTGTGATTTTAATTATCAACAAACTAGTGACTCCACAGGGAAATCTGTTTTCAACATATTTAGAAATTAGAACTCATGGTTTCGCAGACCAGGAACTGTAAATTTAGAAGATAAAACTAGAATGATTATGCAATAGGGGGAAGTGAGTGGATTTAAAGGAAAAGTGATCGGGAATTCAGGAATAACTCATGAAAAATGTTAAGTATGAGGGGGTTTATCCCTGTATGCATAATCATTCAACCAGGGTCAACTCTTACTGCAAGGAGAAAAATTAATGTACCTGCTCTTTTATTTCTCAGTTGGATGAAGAAATGGAAAGCATAAGCAGGAGATAACCAATCTCTTTATACGACAAAAGTGAAGCAGATAACAAATTTAAGTGTGTTTTGAGGGGGAATATTGTAACAATTGTGTAAGTTTGATTGTATTTGGACCAACAATTTCTTGCAGGAGTGACATTGTGACGGAGCTGATCCAACATTATATTCTTGTCTAAAATCTACCAAAAGATAGTAAGAAATAAAATCATGAAAAAAATAAGATCAAGCAATAGAAATAAAATGACAGAAATGTAAAAGCAATAGGAAATGTCTAAAACAGAAAGTAGAAACCAACCACCATAAGAAAAAAAGAAAAATAGCGAAAAACTAAAAGGAGAGCTAGATTACTAAAATAAAGAGAATCCAAACAACGTTAGAGATTTTCGAGTTGGTTCCACATAATGCTTCAAGTGGGAATCGTTAGTGTTGTAGGAAAACAATCACTTCTGTAAATCCTTTAGAATGTAATAATTAGTACCCAAGACAAAAGTGATCTTAAAAGGACCAGGCCATAATTTTTGAAATTTTGAATGTCTTCCCCTATCAGCGTGAGCTGAATCCCACAACAATACCTTTTCATTTACCTTAAATTTGACAGTCTGGACACTTTTGTTGAAATACTTCTTAACAGTTTGTTGTCTCCTTTTTATGTTATCGAAAGCAAACATCCTTTTCTCTTCCAAATCTAGGAGTGTGTTTATTCTTTGTGAAACATCGGAAGAATTTAACTCTTCGATTTGTAGCTTCAATATTAAGGAAGTAAGTTCCAGTTCATTTGGAAGGAGTGCTTATTGACCATAAACAAGTTGGAAGGGAGTGCAACTAGTGCTTACCTTGGTGGTAGTTCGATCTTCCCAGAGGGCGTAAGTGATGAGAGTATGCCACTCACGAGGCTTGTCTTCGATGATTCTTTTGACGATTCTTACCAGATTTTTGTTGGTAGATTCATCTTGCCCATTTCCTTGGGGATAATAAGCTGGTGAGGTGAAATTTTTAACCCATAACTTAGCTAAAAATTGGGTTAGCTTAGTAGAAATGAAAGCGATACCATTATCTGTAATCATTTCCAATGCAAGACCGAATCTAGAAAAGATGTTATTTTAAAGGATATCAATTACATGATCGTCTATGGAATACTTAAGTGGGATAGTTTCATTCCATTTTGTAAAATAGTCTGTGGTTGTCAAAATAAAAACCTGTCCAGCTAAATATGGAGGGTTGATAGGACCAATAAAATCCAATCCCCATTTTGAAAATGGAAAGTCTGGTAGGATAGGTTGTAACAACATGGCTGCAAGGCGTTCTTTTCCAACAAATTTTTGGCACTTGTCACAAGATATCAAAAAAACATAAGAGTCGCCAAATATTGAAGGCCAATAGTATCCTTTCCTAATAATATTGAAAGTAGTAGTTTTAGCAGAAAAAGGACCTCCTACATGAATGACACAACTTGAAGAACCATGAGCTTCTTGTAATAGTTTTTGTGAATCTTCATTATTTACACAGCGAAGTAGCACACCATCACCAGATCTTAGAAATAAGAATTCTCCTATAACGACATATCATTCAAGTTCAAGGCAGAGCCTCCTCCTTTGATGAGTGTCTAATATGTCTGAACATTTTTGGTTCTATAAATAATAAACTAAATTCTTGTAGCAGGGATGTTCAGACATAGCGAGGGTCTGGTCGTCAATGAAAAAGAGATTTGAAAGGGAAATATATTCTTCATCGATCTCTTCACTATTATCAGCATGTTGATCTAAGCGAAGGGCTGAGTCATGTCCCTTGATAGTGGTATAAGTCACGATATTCAAATCATTCTCCTAGATTTTGGAAAGCCAATATGCAAGCTTTTCTGAAAGATAAGTCTGTCAGAGAAAAAACTTAACAGCAGCTAAAGGGACTTTTACCAACGTATTCTTACCCAAGATGAAGTGTCAAAACTTCTCAAAATATTTAACAAGAGAGAAAGAATGTTTATCAATAAAAGAATATTTAAATTCATCATCAGAAAAACTTTGACTCATGTAAGCCACTGGTTTTCATTTCCTTGGTCATCATTTTTCATGAGGACAACAAAAACTACTTCCTCGGTGGCATTAGTATATATCGTGAATTCCTTCTCGAAATCTGCCTTTGCCAAAACCGATGCATAACTAATTTTTTTCTTAATTCCAAATCCTTTTTGACATCATCTGTCCAAGAGAAAGAACGATCTTGCTTATGCAGATTATGAATCTATTTGACCATCATAACGAAATCTAGAACAAACCTATAGACAAAGTTAAAAACTCCCATAATATATTGAAACTCCTTCTTGGAAGTGGGGGTAGGAATATTAAGGATAGCAGCAATCATTTCAGGATCAATGCTTATCCTTGAATCAGATACAATGTGTCCAAGGAGTTTTCCCTCGGTAACGCCGAAAATGGACTTAGAAGGATTTAGAGAAATGCCAAATTTCTTACATCACATGAGAACTTTTCTTAGATGATCGAAATGAGCTAATCAGATTTTAGAATAAACATTTAAGTCATCCAGGTAAATCTGAATGATCTTGCCGATAAAATCATCAAAAGCTATTTGCATGTCTCTTTAAAAAGTGGCACCTGCATTAGATAATACGAAAGGCATACGTTCATAAGAAAAGGTACCCCAATGAGTAATAAAGGTGGTTTTGTATTTATCTTCCCTTTTTACCTTGATTTGATTGTAACCCGAAAACCTGTCATGTAGGGAAATCATTTGTGACCCTACAACTTGCTGCAAAATCATTTCCATGTTAGGGAGAGGAAAGTGATATTTTATACTAGCTCAATTTAATGCACAAAAGTTAACGCATACTCATATCTAACTAGTTGTTTTCTGAACAGGAACCAAATTTGAAACCCATTCTGAGTACTTGACCGGAAAGATAATTCCAACCTTCAAGAGTTTTTCCAACTCCATTCAAATAGTTGCTTCTAGCACGAGGTTGATAGGTATTTTTTTTCCTAACTGGTTTTATGCCTTCCTTAATGGGGATGGCATGTTGTATAAAGCCATGATCAAAACCATGAAGATCCTCATAAGACCAAGAAAAAACATATTGAAATTCACTAAGTAGCTTGGAAAACTTCACTTTCTCTTCATCTGAACATTTGGCACCTATTTTAACATTCTTTGGAGTCTCGGGTGTCCCAATGTTCAAGGAAATGGTTTCACCCATCTTCCTTTTTTACTCCTCTTATTTATGTTTCTTCTTATTTCTTACATCACTCAAAGAAATTGAACTCTCTAGAGGAGTCATCCTTTAGGAATCTTGTTATCTTCTATGGATATAATCTCCTTAGTCTGAAAAGGCTCATTTTGAATGAAAGAAAAAATTCTTTCATCGTTAGGGAAGACGTACGAAGATTATATATTATCGGTGATATGCGTATGATATAGGGATTGAAAGGTACAATCAAGTCTGTGTGGCAGAAGTTGTCGATTAGGGGAGACTACAAAAATAGCTAATAGATCAGTCATTGAGTTTAACTCCCTCTTAACATGAGTGATGTTAAAAGATAAAAGGTTTTACATAAGCGCCCAAACATTTTGGGTGTATCGTTTCATCAACTTATTTCTAGGAGAGTAAAGTTTATGCACAAGATCCACAACAAGATCGAAATCCCCAAAAACTGAAAGGTGACCACAGCCAAGATTTTAAGCATTTTCAATGCCCAAAATCAAAGCTTCAAATTTGGTGACATTGTTTGTGCAAGAAAACTCCAACCTATAAGAAAAGTTATGGATTTTTCCTATAGGAGAAATCAAGATATTGCCATCTTTGTTACCTTCACTAGAGCATGAACTATCAAAGTGCATGTTCTACATACCATCATCTAAGTCAATTTGTTCCATGGGAATGTTATCCTCCTTAGCAAAGATGGAATACACCTCTAGGTTTTCTTCGATATAGTTTACATTAGGCTGCGAGACACTCTCTATGTAAAGTGAAATCCTCCACTTTCTAAGGACTATAATGTTGTTACCATTTCGAGGAATGGATAAATGTGTCCCTTTGAGTGAGAGGTATCCACCTGTTAAGGATTTCCAATCTCTTCCCAAGATAATTGAGTAATTGCTTTCAGGCATATCGATTACTTGAATGCTTAGGGTTGTCCTTATTTCAGGGTGAGCACACAAAAATAAGGTCACATCTTTAATCTCGCCTATGGTTGTTTGTTGTAGGCTATTATAGGAGAGCATGCTTCCTGCATTTTCATTTGTACAATACAAGCCTATCTCTTCCATAATAATCTTTGACATCACACTTGGGCCCGAACCGCAATCAATGAGGCAACAATGGACAATTTTATCCATAATATTTATAGAAATATAAAAAGGGGGATTTTTTACAGGGTATCTAAAGTTATTCACACCTACTTTATTTATAGATGAGTCCTCTTTGTTTACCTCTTCAAAAAGATTGGCTACAATGAAAGCTTTTCCTTCCATGAATTGTTTCATATGCATTTGTTGTTCATGGACAACAACCATGTCTACAAGGGTTGCATCTACTTTGATGTTAGCCAACTGATTCAATATATTGTATTTTGAAGAGGGGAGAGGGGAAGTAATTTATTGACTCTCATGAACCTCTGGAACCTGAGCAGTAGCAACGGGTGAGGATGAGATCGAGCTAGAAGAACTACGGGGAGGCTCAAATTTCCCCTTGGGAGCATAGTCTTTGTTCCTAGTGTTGATGACCATGACGTCTTCTGGATCTGCAAAATCTAGAACAATGATAGTGGCTTCTGGTCTTTTACCAAAGATCTTTTATCTGACACTCTTCTTTACCAACTTCGAGGAAAGATAGATTTAGGCTGAAAATTATTTTCAACTGTATTTCTAAAGGGGGGTGTAGAAGAGGATAAGATCTAGGGGTGAGAGGGGATACAGTTCCTTTCCACTCATATGCTATCATACAATTTTTCATGTCTTGTACTAGTTGTAAAAGGGAGAACATGTTTGTCTGTGTAACCGATTCTCCCTAGGGAAGACCAATTCTCTCAAGCTATTCCTCATACTATTAACAACTATGCATAGAGGAACCGAGACTATCAATGGATTTCTCCTCCATCCTATGATGGTAGGGGGAACGTAATGCATTATAGTAATGCATGAAAGTGGCTTGGTTCTGAGGCCGAATAAGTTCTAGGATTTGATTGTATAACTAGGTGAAACACAAGTTGAAGGACTTGATGGTATAACCATCCTTATAAGTAATGTTATTATACTCATGTAACTTCTCATATAGGCTTTTAGATTTCCCATAAGTGGATCTGAACCAATAGATTAAGTCCTCCCAAGTAGACAAAATTTTAGGAGGAAGGAAAAAGAAATCGGTCGTAGCCTTTCCTTCCAAGGAATTGACAAATAAGCACATGAAAGTATCATTGTCATTAGCTCTTGTGTTATGACAAGCATTAGAAAATTCCACCAGATGTTTCTTTGTAGTAACAATGTTATTTCTCGAAAACCTAGGAAGATGCTATTTAAATATAGGAAGTGGACAAGTAGCAGGTGCTAGGTTGAGAGGAGAGGACACATACCACAGTGTGGTTGTGGCGTCTTCTTCAAACTGAAAAAGTCCATACTTTTTAATGACTTTGGTGGGATTTGTGGTGTATTGGACAGGGATATGGTGGCTATATAAACTACCAATCACTAATGAATATGAATACTGAGAAGATGGAGCACTTCCAGTGCCTCTAGATCCATCACTAGATTCGATATTGTGGATGATAGATGATGGGAAGAAATATGATCTGGATGGATCATACAAAGTTCTCCTTAGAGCACTTTGTTGGGTAGATAACACAACATTCCTTCTTCCTATTTCAACAATATGATTTATTTCAGGTGATAAGATGCTTCTTCTTCTATAAGCATGGGAGTCTAAGGCCATGAAAGAAAGGCCAAAACTGAAGAAACAAGAAGGTCACTATTGATTTTTAGGTTGTCTACGTCTAGTTTCTAATCATTCTTGAGCACTAATGTCTCATTAAATTGATGCCCATGAATGATTAAGATTAGCACGGGTACTGGCAGTGTCTAAAATGGTATTAAACAGGTTCAAAGAAATTATGGTTTGGTCTTGGAGACTGGGCTCAATATCAGGTTGTGTTGAAGGAAAATCTCCCTACGGATAGGTAGATCTCCCCTTGAGAGCTAGACTCTTAACTCTTAAGACAGAAGACGCTTATCATGGACACTAAATTCCTTTTAGATCTACATAAACTAATGTATGAGGAGGAAGAAGAAAATAAGTACCTTTTACCGGTGTTTGTCCCTGCATGATCCAAGTTGAGCTCTAATCTTTCGCTCCTCGATAAGCCCTATAAACAAACAAAAGTACAACCACTTCCTACTCTACTCATATTAGCTCGAAATAGACCTATCTATTAGAGACAAGTTCATGTGAGATTAAGCACAAACTAGAAAGAAATAGGCCAAGCATGTTATATTGATGAGAACAATAACGAAAGAAATAGGCCAAGCATGTTATATTGATGAGAACAATAACGAAAGAAACTTACAACTGTAGATGTGAATGCAGCAGCTTCGTCAAATCCTCTTTGTCTAACCCTTTATTGAAAGACCCGCGATCAGAATGAAAACAACTTCACTTATTATTATCTTCTACTTCACTGTGTGTTTCCAATGAGATCATAGGTTTCATGCCTCCAATCATTCCCCCTTGTCACCATGAGAGAGCCTGCCTATATAGGTTTAGAGAGGCCCAACCACTTGAGATATCTTTAGGGTAAGTTGAGGATTCTCCTCCTTGAGTTAGGGATCTTCCCTAAGATCATGGCTGGACTAGGGGTTCAAATCCAATTGCCTTCCAAGATTGAAAAGATCTTTCCCCCATTCTCCTCAACAAACCAACTGCTGCCCAGAATAGGTAGCGCTCCTTCAAAAGGGGTGTTAGAGCATTATAACGCTCCCCAACAAGGTATAGGGGGCACCAACACTCCCAAAAGTAGTAGTGCTCCTATAGAAGGGTAGAATAAGTGTTATAACGTTCCCATATAGTGCATAGGGGGGCGCCAGCACTCCTGAGAGAGGTATAGGGGAGCACTCTCGTCCAAAAACCCAATTTTTGTAGTTTTTTCAGATGGCAAGAGGTCCGTAAGCCCAGTTAACCATTCCTATTCTTCCAAATCAAGTGTTTGAGGTGCTTCAAGTGTCTTTATTATGTCTTTTATAGGTACAAAATAAGCGTTATGGCAGTATGCTTTTCTTGACACTTGCGACACTTGTAATGAAAACACTTGCGACACTATCGAAGAGAGTAATTTTGATGTGTAATAGATTGCCCCCCAAAGTATGAAGTTAGAAGATGAGAACTGATAACTGAAATGCTTTGTATACTTTCAAGCAATGGTATTACGTATAGAACCTTACAGAAGCTACACACAAACATCCAACAAATATTATGACATGTTTCAAACCCAAGGCAGGCATACCTATGCTTGGGTGATAAAGAGTTGCAAGATATGGCCGCCATAAAATAAATTGTGGATCCATAATTGTATTGATAAAAGGTATAGTCATTGAGGATACATCATGGATATATACTCATATGACCTGAACTAATCGTAGCCATGAAGAATACACAATGGATCTACAAGATGACAAGACATAGCCATGACCAATACAAAGTGGATCTATGTGACAGTACATGTGCCACTGTTCAAGAGAAAATCCTTCGCAACCTAGGAAAAGTACATATCAGAGTGATCACTCAACCCAGGGTCTTGTTACCGATCCTGATGTAGTACAAATCTAACCATGTGAATAGATGTACCGATGTCAAACATGGCAGAAACCACTTGATTACCAGTCATTGATGTAAATCGTTAACAAGCGCGAGGGAGATCACCATTGATGTCAATGATTCCCAAGGTACTCTAGTACATTCCAACGAATGTGAATGGATGAGTTGAAGTTGAATATCCATGGAATCATCCGATTAGAGGTCAATGATGTAAACCCATTTTCGGACGTGAGGAGGATTGCTATTGAAGCATGCAGTTCCCAAAGTACTAATTGGTTTCTAAGTCTAGTTCCTGGATAATGTGTTGAAGTCGACAGGAACAGACTCATCGAAGGAGGGTCTTGATGTATCCCCCATCAACGACACGAAACAAACACAGAGATGTCAATGGTAGATCAAATGAACATGGACTGACACAGGTATTGAGACAAGATATTTTTGATGGCTGACTCTTGAGGCGGATACTTCTCTTGAACACTGAGGCACGATAGAAGAAACGTGACATGGACCAAAACTTAATGATGCAGTGGATGCTGTGACTTATGTCAGGTGACCCAAAGGAATATATGAAATTCAAAGGATTGTCTCAATGCAAAGTTTCAGTGGATTGAAATGCATGCAAAGACAAGGTGTCGTGTTCAAGGGAGACCATAAGAGTTACTTGGTGATGTTCTCAAGAACTGCTTGGCTTGCTTCTTTCAAAATTTTCCCCCATCCAGATAGATGAGTACCTCTTTTTGATTTAACGAGCTCGAGGAGGGTAACACATGATCAATATAACTCACCTTCGGTAAGTTCCTCTTATTTTGTTTAACGAACTGGAAGAAGTAAGGGTTCAGTCCCGTATGGGCCTGTTGATGTTTGTTTAGCGAGTCCAAAGATAGAAAACTTGAAGGTTTTTCATGATTATAGAGTCTAGAAAAACACTTGAAAGAGAACTCTCTCAGTTCCTTTTTCGTACAGTTAGTCTCACGAGGCCAAAAAAGAGATAAAATACCCCTCGAAAGACGCCCTTTCGAACCTTTTAATGAGTGTGAAAGGAAGCAAGATCACTCGACGATATTTTCATGTTTAGAGAGTCTGAAAAGATTTTAAAGACGACTCCAGGGGGTTCCTTTTTCATGTGTCCATACGGGTACGAAAAAGAGATAAAAGTTTACCTGGTGCGTTTTTATATTCTTGATCTTGAGAACGATCTAAGACTATGCTCATGGATATGACAAGGTAAACAAACGATCAAAACTGCTTTGAAATATGTAATGTCAAACTGCAATCTAGAGGTTTAGTGAGGCCATCATATTTTTAAACAAACCCAAAAGTAACTATACCTTATAAAAAATAGAAATTTGTAAATAGTAATACAAGAAAAATATTCAATTACCATTTCATTTGCATAAGGATTTGTAGCAATGGAGATTCTCATTTTGGAGGTGGATCTTGTTTTGCTTGGTACTGGAGCTACGGTTGATCATTTCTCTCGCCGTTTGGACCATGTAAATATTCATTTCCTCCTCTTTCGATTACATGGTTCAAAATTTATTTTCATAGCAATATTTGAATAAAAAATTGAAGCCCTAGGTTGTCCAAAAGAAGATCAAATCGGCCCCTGTTCAAAATGGTGGGAAAAGAACGCATGTTTACAAAAATTCCTTCAGGAAGTTGTAGCATGGATGCCAACACCTTGATGCTTAAGTGGATTGGTCGTTTTTGCTAAGGAATACAATCAGAAACCCAAAAATGTTCACGTAGCCATCGAACTGTGGATGAAAGTTATCTTAATTTAAAACGTTTTATTGTAGACTATGGGGGATGCGTAGTAATATTGAGTAATAAAAAGGGGGCGTGGTCCTTTTTGAACAACTTAGACAATGAATTTCAAGTTTTGCTTTTTTTCAATTACTTAAAAAAATGTCGAAAGATTGAATAATAAAGTTTTTGTTCTCTTTTTTGTTTGTAGGTGATTTCGGCAACAACCATGATTGAATGGAAGGAACGGGAGCATGATCTTGATGATTTGGCTTCTTTGCAGAGTCCTCGCATGTGGGCCACGTTGAGATATTGTGGCCTTCTCAAATTCTTCAAACTGCAAAAGATGAAGAAAGAGATCCTTCTACTTGAGCACATAATCAGTTTATGGGATGTCGTAGAGAAAGGGTTTCAAATCGAAATGCAGCTTCTAACCATCGAGTTGGAATATGTACACTTCTTGACTGGCCTCTCAAAAAGAGGGGATACTATATATTTTTTCGGACAGAGGGCGCTTCTTGAACCTATGGATGTGTACCTAGCATGTCATTCTGTCCCAAGAGCAAGACTGGTGGGAGGTAGAATCCCAATCAAGGATATCAAAGAATTACCCCTTCGGTCTATTGTGTTCGCCATCACGAGTGTGACAAGAAGCACCAGCGTGCATCTGGCATCAAGGTCACAGGTAGCTTATGGTGTACAATTTTTAGAGACAACACTATTTAATTGGAGCACAGGGTTTCTTCGGAACGTGAAGGAACAGATTTCAAGATGTAGAATGGGGAAGAAGCAGTTTGGATATGGTTATTTTTTGGTCTCATTCTTCTTAGAGCACATCCCTCAGATGCAACCTCATATTTCATTGGTAGTACGACCAGTGGGAGAACCACGGATGGAACGATGGACTAGTCTGTCTCTAAGACTAGTGGCAGAGTCAAAATTCCACTTCACTAGTGACTTCTTCGCTTGGCTAAGACGCCAATATCTTTGGATAGAAGAATTTCCATATGCCGAGGTGGACTTTCGTGGGAGTATGGATCTAATTCTACCAGCGAGGGAAGGTTGGGATGTGTCAGGTGGGAGACAAAACAATACCTTGTCTAGTGTTTTTATGTTTTTTAAACATATGTATATTTTTTTGGGTACGTAGAAGAGTTTTTAACGGATGTATCGTTTTCAACATGCAGACAAGGGAGTAGTGCATCCGGCTAAGATACCAGTACTGGGACATCGTGGGGATGCTCAGGTTGCAGTAGATCCGGGGGCACTAGTGATAGGTCTCTGGGAGGTTGAAAGAAACCTTCAAGGCCTTACGATGGGCATTCCTCCTCTACAGAGGGGAGAAGTGCCTTTACATCTACAGAGACACACCATGGGGGTTCCCGAGAATGTTAACTCTCTACTAAGATGAGTAGTGCATGCAGTGATGTGTTATTCTCAGCATAATGCAGTACAGAGAGATTAGAGTCTCTCTGGTGATTGTATATTTTATATGACTTGTCGGACGATGTTGTATGGGTGTGAAGACCCAAATTTTTTCTCTTCCAAATACTTTTTTGATGTAATCAAAACATTTTTAGTTACGTTATATATATATATATATATATATATATATATATATATATATATATATATATATATATATATATATATATATATATATATATATATATACAATTATGAGTTTTTGCAGTGCCAAAAGATTTGTAAATGACGATGTCTTTAATGTGATGTGTTTTAATTTACATGTGGTGTACAATTTGTTTTCCTTCATGAAACGTTATCTATGGGCGAGATACTAATCCATAATGTAATTGGCTAATGAATCTGAAACATTGTTGAGTTCTCTTGGAATATGTCTGTATTTGATGTAATAAAATATTCATTCAAGATGACGAACCCATAGGTGGAGACATAGCAGGATAGGACTACGAATAGCGTAGACACGATTAAGTTGGCAGACCATGAGTTGCGAGTCTATGTTAACAAACATATGAGAGATACCTAGGGAGGAGGATTGGGTCAAAAGTTTGATGATAGCATGATATTTTGCTATGTTATTAGTCATTGGTCCTAAACAAATACCTCCTGAACTCACCAACTCGACATATTGGTAAATGACCCATGCTACAGAAGCAATGTTCTGGGTGTGTCGACTAGCGCCATTCGCAAACCCGACAAAGATAGGAAAGGAAGACGTCATCTGTGCATGAAAACACATCACACAGTTATGAGTGGCAAAGGTAAAAACTTGAGCACGCAAAATAAACAGACACACCAAACCAAAATATAATAATGTATAAAGTACACATGCTAGGTGATCTAGGCATAGTAATTTTTAAGGTAAATCTCGTTCCAGGGCTCTCCCAGGGAGATTCCATCATAATCGACTAACTCGTAGGTGCCTCTGTGCAAAACACCTTTCACAATGTAAGGGCCATGCTACAGAGGTTCTAACTTACCTATCCTTAGTTTTTCATGAGCCTGGTCATAGACGAGGACTAAGTCTCCTTCCGTAAAAGTTCGAGGATGGATGGATTTGTTGTATGGATTTTTTATCCATTTTTGATGTGCCTCATTAAAGAGAGAGACATCATGATGTGTTTCGTCTAGTTTGGTCAGATATAAGAAACATTCTTCTTCGGTAGAAGTATGGGGTAGGAGTTCTACTTTAAGTTTCAAATATGGAATCTCACACCCGATTGGTAAAACAACTTCGATTCCATACACTAACTGGAAAGGAGTGAACCCAGTTGCAGTTTTCACAGAAGTACGGTAAGCCCAAAGAGAGGAGAAAAGTTGTAGATGCCAGGATGTCTTATTTGCCCCTACCATACATTGAATCATGGTTTTAAGGACCTTGTTGATGGCTTCAACTTGTCCATTGGCCTGAGGATAGTATGGGGATGAGTTTTCATGGCGAAAACCGAACTTGGTGTGCAATTCACTCATCATTTGGTTCTTAAAGTGTGAACCGTGATCAATGGCAATGGTGTGTGGTACACCAAAATGAGTTATGATGTGGTTAAAAACAAAAAGAGATGTGATACGACCATCGTTCAAAAAGGTAGGCATAGCCTCAGCCCATTTTGTAAAGTAATCGACGATAATGATTATATAATCGTGCCCCCCAGCTGAGGTAGGCTTACATTGCATGAAATTGATACCCCACTTGGCAAAGGGGCCGATGGAAATAACGGGGTGCAACGTAGCAAGGTGGGTGTGTTCCTTGTTATTAAAAACTTGGCAGAGTGAGCATTTATTGACTGCCACAATACAATCTTTGAAAATCGAGGGCCAAAAATAGTCGGCACATAAAAATTTATGGGTTGTAGCCATCCCATAAAGGTGACTGCCATAGGCTCCAAGGTGATAGTCATTCAGAACGCATTCAACCTCTTCATGAATCAAACATCATCGAAGGATAGTATCAATACCACAATGATACAAGGTGTCATTGACGATAAGGTAACAAAAAGAATGGTGGCGAATACGTCGACGCTCTTCACGAAAAATGTTAGGCTAAAAGTGTTGGGTTTGGAGATAAAGGAGGATATCTCCATACCAAGGATCAGAGGTGCTGATGAGAAAAAGATTTTTGTCAGGGAAAGAATCTTTGGGCTCAATATCTTCATCAGCATGGGGAAGGTCGTAGATAAGCTCCACAAACACCAGGGACTTTTTGGCTTTGGACTTCGCAAATTCAAGATCGAATTCCTAAAGGATGCCAATCCATTTTGAGTATTTTCCCCTGAGCACTTGACCTGTCAATACATGGTACATGGGGTTCGATTCCGCGATAATAGTGGTGGTGTGTAGCAGGATGTAATGGCGAAATCTATAGACAACGATGATGGCTGCTAGAGCCAGTTTCTCTACATGTGAATATCAAAGTTCGGGTCCAGATAGACTCTTGCTCAGGTAATATATCACATGTTCCTCAGCGTTCGGGTCCTCCTGAACTAACACCATCGCAATAGTGGAAGTGGAGGCAGCTATGTAAAGGATGTAGTCCTTTGTATACTCTAGAGGATGCAACAAAGGTGTGTGGGTCAAGGCATGATTGAGAGCATCAAATGATCATTGAGCGATGTCATCCCAGATGAAAGGGGCATTTTTCTACAATAATCGCATGAATCCTTTAGTTATCTTGGCGTAGTTACAAATGAAATGGCGAAGGAAGTTTTCTTTCCCTTACAAACTTTGGAGTTGGGTAAAACTAGTAGGCGGGGGTAAGGCCAGAATAGCCTTAATCTTTAAGGGATCCACCCAAATCCCATCCTTAGAGACAACTAAACCGAGGAGTCGACCGGATTCGACAGAAAAAATACACTTATGTGGGTTTAAACAGATACGGTAAAACCGACATTGAAGAAAAATACCCTGTAGGTGATCAACGTGATCTGATCGATTGGATGAGTGGGCAGGTAAGTCATCGAGGTAAGGTTCTGCAATATGCTTGATATCATGGAAATCATACGACATATCTTGTTGGAAAGTAGCACCAGCATTTTTGAGACCAAAATGTAGCTTCCGATAGGCAAAAGTTTCCCATGGGCAGATAAAGGTTGTCTTATGTTGATCAACAGGTAAAATTTCAATCTAGTTATACCCAGAGAAACCATCCATGAAAGAGAAGATTACGCTCCCAGCACAATTATCAATGATCTAGTCGATGAAGGGCATAGGGTAGTTTTCCTTTGGACAAGCCTTATTGAGATCTCGATAGTCAACGCAGACGCGAATGGTCCCATGTTTTTTGGCAACCGGAACAAGGTTGGAGACCCATTCTGTCAAAGGGACAGGATAGATAAAGCCAGATTTCAAAAGTTTCTCAACTTATGCCTTTATAGCTGCGATTTTCTTGGGATGAACCGAGCGGAGTTTCTGTCGAACAGGCTTCACACCTGGTTAAGTCTTGATTTCAAGCACGTCGATCGAGGGGTCGATCCCTAGCATTTCTTCGTAGCTCAAAGTGAAGACATCACGGAATTCTTTAAACAGAGCGATGTAAGATACCACTTCTTTGGGTGTGCAATTAGCACCAAGGTTAACATTTTCGACAATGCCTTCTTTGATCGAAATATCAATAACGATCGTAGTAAAGATATTACCTAGATTCCCCTCAGAAAGAGTTTCTTGTGTGAGGATGGGAGATTATGGAGAATTGGTAACATCAGGAAGGAAGACAGAGTGTATGTCTTTGTGAGTTTCTTCTAGAGGTGGAATGAAAGAGGATTGATGATGATTATCATCACAAGGTACGTCATCAATACTAAGCATTTCCATTATAGATTCGTCGAAAGGAAATATCTAGGAAATGTAATCGATTGAAGACGATAGGGAATCCAACCATGACGACATCAAGTAGGCTATGTCTACCTTTATACCTTTATTCTGTGAACTAGGATTAAAGGTAGATTTATGAATAATGCTCTTAGGAGGGTGTAAGACGGATTCAATCGAAGGTTTCTCAATCTGGAGTGGCTCAGACAGAGGGCTAGTAGACAGAGGACTAACAAAAGATGGTGATGGGTCCGGTAAGGAACCGTTAGTGGTCTTCATCTTATCAGGTTTAATCGGTGTGTCGTATGTCGTAGTGCGAGTGGTCAGATTAATCCCATTAAACATGTTAATGTGGGCACTTGTCGAGGCCTCATCATGGGATTGGTTGGAACTACCCCCTAGAGTGGGGGTTTGAGCAACCAAAGATTACTACTATGGAAAAGGCTAGGTAAGCACAACGGGTTGTGAATTTCCTTTAAAAATCTTGGCCACTTCATTGTGATGTGGACAATCTCGGGTGTAGTGATCATCACCACAAATGAGACATGGGAATTTTGGTTTCCATTGTGGTTGTTTTCCAGTAGTAGGGGTTTGAGTTTGATTTTTTGGTTGTTCATTGTTATTGTTTTTCATTTGTTTATTTCTCGTCTTCTTCTTACCTTCGGATTGTTGTGAAGGGGCCGACTGGACTGTATTCACCTCAGAGACCTGAGTTTGAGGGGAGGTAGAAGAGGGTGTGGTCAAACTGGGAGTAGATGTTGAAGCAAACAGTTGGGTTGTTCCAGTTGACTGGGAGGTAGATTAGGCTTTGACGGAGCCAATAACTCCATCCGCGTGCAAGGTAGACGATGGTTTGGACAGATCAGTAGTGGCATAGGTAGAATTTGGTATCAATTCGTACAGAGTACCAGATTGTGAATAAACTAAATCTAAGTATTGAGCTCGAGAAATAGCTTCTTCCTTGGTGACTACACCACCCATGGATACATCACGAGCAATTGGGGGTAACAGTGATTTAGTGAAGCATTCCGCTAATAATTGGTCAGGAATGATCGCTTTGATTAACCTTCGTCATCATCTCCTTTCATGAATATGATCAGAGATATGTACGGAGATCGTCTAACGAATGGAGGTCAATAGTTCGGTACCCATCTCATATCGAATGGGTAGTTGGAAGTATGTGAGGAAAGACATGGCAAGGGAGTTGAAATTTTGAAAAGAATCATGTGGTAGTTCAATATACCACTTTGTTGTAGAACCCATAAGTGTTCATTGGAAAAGATGCAAACGTATAGAATCATCCATGAGGGAGTTCGATGAACACCACAAATGGAAAGTCATCACATGGTTGTTTCAGTCTTCTCCAAACTTTTCATCAAATTTTGGAATATCAGAAGGAAGTTTAGCTAGAATAGCTGGCCAAAATGGAGAATGAAAAATAGGATCATTCATTAACCGAGACAAGTCTGGGAGATCCAGAGTCACCAGGAAAGGTAACTGTCGGTTAACCTATGGGTGATACTGGTGTGGCATAAGAACACCAGTAGGACCATACACTGGGTTAGGTGGATAATTGTAACTAGTGGGTCCTCCTGCATAATGTTGGTGTTGACCAGGGTACACAGGATTTGAGGGGGTTCGAGAAACATGTGCGAGTGGAGGATAACCGAATGGGTTTTAAGGGTTATAAACCGGATGTGGTGTTTTCCTATAAGGGGGTTAAACATTTTTTCCATAAGGAGGATATAGATGAGTCCCTTGAGGAGGAAGAGGTTGTTGTGGAGCTTGAGGATTGTCTCCCCCCGAGAACTGTGGGTTTCCTGGAAAAGGAATATTCCATGAATTGGGTGTTGTAGACACATTTTATCCATGAAGTTGATGGTAGGATCCAATTTGAGGCTACCCCCCCAGCATGAGGGTGCCCTCCAAATGGAGGTTGTCCTCCAGTGGGAGGATTCCCCCCAGCATGAAGTGGAGTTCCCAGAATTTGGGAACCAGACGTAAATGATTGACTGGTGTTTCTTGATGGATTAAAGCCACCAAGACCGGTCCCTCTGAGTTGTTGTATAGGTATAGAACTTCCAGGCATAACTTGGGTAGTGGTGACAACAGAAGAATTCAGTGCTCTGTACGCAAAACGAAGTGATGATGAAGGTCTAGGTGTTAGTGGTGTGTCAATTGTAGCTTGGCTAACCACCACATTACTGGCAGTAATAGTTGGAATGTGAGGGACCATTGTAGAGTGGGTCGTCTAGAGAGAAAAAGTGGACCTTGGGCCAGCGAATGACATGTTCGGATCAACGGACGGTGTAGTTGAAAAAATGGTAGTACCAGTAAAATGATCTAAGGGTATGGTATAAGTAGTAGGCACATCGACACCTATTCCTATTCCGTAAAGATCCTGCACCGTGCACGGTGGGCTTCGAACAATGACTGCAGTGAAAAAGGGGTCTTCGACTAGAGGGTTTGAATGAGACCCAGTCGGAACGTCAGAAGGATTAACAACGACAAGTTCGTCGACTGAATTTAATTGGAGAAAACGCCTCTCATATCCCTCAGGAATGCGAAAAGCCTCTAGAGACTCTGAAACAATTCAAAAATTCTCTAAAGAGCTGGGAACTTCCTCTTTGGAGGTTATAATGTCATGAACCTCGCTCTTTTGAGGAGATGCTTCCATAGAATGAGGGGGTAAAGGGGTAGTATCTTCCATATTTTTTGGAGGAAGTCCCTGTACCCTACATGAACGGCATGGAGGTTCGATGTTGGCGAAGAAAAATCGACGAAAAAAATCTATGGCCAAATACCAAAAAGAAACAGCATATGCTAATAGAATCTAGGAATCAAAACCAAGAAAACAAAACCTTCTCTCGATCACCGTGCTAGTTGGTGATGAAATCCAAGGTCGCGTGATAAAGTCAAGAAGGGGCTAGGATATGGTGGAACAGTTACAATGGCGACCTTCTTAACGGACTTTCACCTTGGTGCAAGCTTCCACGCAGTAATTGTGGATTTACCCTCCAAGGAGCCCGAGTGATTTTGACCAATGCCTGCCCTAGGTACAATGAGACTTCCCTTCACTGTCACCTTGTGTAAGACCCTAAATATTGTGTCTACTAAGGTCACCAATTCACAGTCATCCCCTGGGCGAGTACACCCGACAGTCCAGTCTGAATGTAAGGGCAGGGTATCTAGCCCGAAATCAACTTGAAAGGCTTCCACTCAACATTGTGGGTATACCTTTAAGAGACCCCCATAATACTATTTGACTACTACAATCAGTCAAACCATAGAGGGATAATCTTCGTAGCTTTCCCGAGTGCGACCTCGTGCGTAACCCTTGTGTGAGAGAGGGTTCCCAGCAAACTTATACAACAATTGGATTTGACTCTCCCTAGCTCAGGATGCTAATGTTTGTTTTGGAAACTTTGGAGAGTTATGCTCACAGCCTAATCCAAAGTGCTAATCCTAGTCTAATCTTGGTGGAGGATCCTAAAAAAAAATTTCTAGATAATTTTTAATTAGCGTTCATTTTACAGTCCTTCTTTACTCAAAAGGGGGTGTATGAAAGTGAAACGGATGGAATGATGACTCAATTGCCAAAAAATACATAAAATATGATAAGCAATCATTTATTTTCGATGAATGTCTATTTAAGGGACAGAGAGAGAGTTGTTTTCACTATCAAACACTAATAAGGAAATGTCCTCAAACAATTTTTTTTCAATCAAATCCAATGTGATGCTAAAACATTTTTAGAAATGTCTTCTAATATGCAAATCAATCACTAAGATGTATCTTTATTGTTTGTATGTGAATAATGATTAATTCAATACGAAACTTCTCCTTCCAATTAACCTTTTAGATCAAGGAGACTCAGACAAGCATAAGCAGGTTTCGCACAAACAACACACCCTCTTGCTATGATCGAAAACAAGAAGCGAAAAAAAGAAAACAAAGATAACAAAGAAAATAAAAAATTTCACACAAAGGAAAGATGTTCAAGAACAATGACCTCAAAAAACCAAGTGAGATGATTCACATATTTTTTAATGCCCTTCACCAGAGTTCTCGCTCAGTCATATAGGAGAGAAGAAGGCAGTGGATTGATTTCAAGCTCTCAACAGCATAAAAACTCAAGAATAAGGAAAAAGGCCACAAAATCTGAACAACAAGGTGTTTATTCCTTAGAAGGAAGGATGTCAAAGTTCAAAAGGAAGAAGCATTGAATCACAAAGAATCTCAACAAGTGGAGAAATAGGGTCTAGAGCTTAGCAACGATAATTTTGAAAGGTATTTTTGCAAAGGAGAGGTTGGTGCTCTGGTGTAAGGGACACCAGAGCGTTATAAAGCTCTGTATGACACCTTTAAGGAGTGTTGGCACTGGGATGACATAGGCATAGGGGTGTCAGGATTAAAAAGATCAGAAAATTGACAATAACACTCTGTCTAACACATTTAGGGAGTGATGGCACTAGGCTAATACAGGCACAGGGGCGCCAAGCTTAAAAAACTCAGAAGATTGACAAAAACCAAAAATCCAATCAAATTTTTTGTCAATCAAGATGCATGTGATAGACTAAAGATTCAATCAACAAGTGCAATCAGACATATGGAGTGAACAAGGTCTGAAAAACAACAAAAGGGCAAGACAAGGTCTATGAGGAAGATCAAAACTGAAAAGTTTCGATTCCTCCCCAGTCGAGTCACCAGTTTCTGTTGAAGGAAAATATCCCTCTGAAGAGGTAGATCTTTCCTTGAGAGCTAGAATCTTAACTCTTAAGACAAAAGATGCTTATCATGGACACTGACTTCCTTTTAGATCTATATAAACTAATGTATGAGGAGGAAGGAGAAAAGAAGTACCTTTTATCAGTGTTTGTCCCTGCACGATCTGAGTTGAGCTCCAATCTTTCGCTCCTCGATAAGTCCTGTAGACAAACAAAAGTATAACCACTTCCTACTCTACTGATATTAGCTTGAAATAGACCTATCTATTAGAGACAAGTTCATGTGAGATTAAGCACAAACTAGAAAGAAACGGGCCAAGCGTGTTATATTGATCAGAACAATAATGAAAGAAACTTCCAACCGTAGATGCGAATGTAGCAGCTTTGTCAAATCCTCTTTGTCTAACCCTTTCTCGAAAGACCCATGATCATAATGATAGCAGCTTCACTGATTATTCTCTTCTACTTCACTGTGTGTTTCCTATGATATCATAGGTTTCATGCCTCTAATCATTCCCCCTTTTCACCATGAGAGAGCCTGCTTATATAGGTTTAGAGAGGCCCAACCACTTGAGATATATTTAGGGTAAGTTGAGGATTCTCCTCCTTGAGTTAGGGATCTTCCCTAAGATCATGGTTGGACTAGGGGTTTGAATCCAACTGCCTTCCAAGATTGAAAAGATCTTTGCCCCATTCTCCTCAACAAACCAACTGCTACCCAGAATAGGTAGCGCTCCTTCAAAAGGGGTGTCAGAGCGTTATAACGCTCCCCAACAAGGTATAGGGGGCACCAACACTCCCAAAATAAGTAGCACTCCTCTAGAAGGGCAGAAGAAGTGTTATAATGCTCCCATATAGTGCATAGGGGGGTGCAAGCACTCCTAAGAGAGGTATAGGGGAGCGCTCTCGTCCAAAAACCCAATTTTTGTAGTTTTTTCAGATGGCAAGAGGTTCGTAAGCCCAGTTAACCATTCCTCTTCTTCCAAATCAAGTGTTTGAGGTGTTTCAAGTGTCTTTATGATGTCGTTATAGGTACGACAAAAGTGTTATGGCAGTATGCTTTTCTTGACACTTGCGACACTTGTGAGAAAGATGCGACACTTGTGACACTTGTAATGATGACACTTGCGAGACTATCAAAGTGAGTAATTTTGATGTGTAACAGGTTGCCTTGCAACAAGCATAGTCATTAAGAAATAAAACAATCAAAGAATCAATCTCAGAAGAAAAGATGTATCGATGAAAATCGAGTATAAAATTAACCAGAGATATATCGAATATCTCCCCAGTATGGTCGCCAAATAAATGTTGAGGAAAAGATATGAAATGCTCTTACTCAAGAATTTTCAGATTCTACTTGGCTAAATATAAATAGACAAGAATGTAACCCTAGGTTTATAGCCATCAAAAATAAAATCCTAACTCACAAGTATCAATTGCAAGTGCTTAGGCTAGTCTTTTTCACAAATAAAAGCTTGTTGGAAAATTCATTTTAATATGATTTTATAAATATAATAGTTGTTTAAAACAAGTGTTAAGATAGAGGTAAGACACGAATATGATAATCAAGACAGATGAGAAATAAAAAAATCCTTTATTTTATTCCAATTCACCAAAGAGTCATTTTCTTTACAAAATATCATACAAAAATTTCAGACCAAAGTCAAACTTAGATATCCTCGATGGAACATACAAAAGGACCTCTGACAAAAAATCATAAATGAACTATAAAATCTAGATCAACTTGCCACATATTGTTTCCCACTCGACTCTTCACAATAGCCTTTGTCAGTCATGAAAACTAATTCACAAACAGACAAGTCTACACAGACTATCAAAGATAGATCAACACCTCTAAAAAAAAAGTGTTTGAATGATTTAATTCAACACTAAATGTTGTTGTCTACAAAAAGACCTTGCTATCATAAAAGAGAATTAGGCTTGTGATAAATTAAAGAATGAATGAAAACTGAACTATCTCAACATAAACTCAAATAGAAAACCTTAGTATGCTTCTCCTTCTATCCCTCTGTTCCTCCCTTCCCTTTTTTCCTTTAAGAAAATTAGAATTGGTTGAAGTACTTGAACCAACCCATTAGTTAAGTTAATTAAAATATTCAACCAACCTTTAGTGAGGGGGAAAGTAATTATCATATTAAGGGTTATAAATAATAACTAGTAGGTGGGACCCCTTGTGACTCCCTTTAGCTCTTAACAATCATAACATACTAGTTAATTAAGAAAAACATCTCTCCTTGTGACTCCCATCATCATATTAACACTTGACAATTTATCTCAATAATATTAGCAATTATTTCCAAAACATATTACAAATCATATCCAAAAGAATCCCATATGAATGTCTGAAGTCAACTGTCATCAACAATAAAAAAAACTTAAAATCCATATTTTCCAGTTTGTGAGGAAATATTTCCCTTGTTGATAATATCATATTTTAGTTCTTCTGAACCTTCCTTAAGCAGTGTGGAATATTGAAGCCCCATCTTGATGATCATATGAGAGAAATCGTCCTTCCAATGCATGTGGGAGGACACATATTTCTCAGAATTATCTAAAGATGCGGAAGGGGCAGTAGCGGGTTTCTCTTTGACAGAGGCATAGTAGGCCTTGGTTTTTAGCCTCTTATTTGAATAACTCATTGTGTATGCATAATTGATTAGAAAATAGTTCTTTTAACAACCATACATCACAACTCTTTAAGAATATGAAATATATTTTGGCTCAACAATATATCAGATTCATGCAATCCAATCCATATAAATTTTTTAACTGTTGTTGATGGGTAGGGGGTGAACACAGGTTTTGGGATATGTGAGGGCTTTGTATTGAGTGAAAAAATTATAAAATGAGGTGGAAAAGAACCATGGTTACTACTCAAACACAACAACGATCCACTGTAATCTAAAACCAAGAATCATAGAACTATGTTCCAATCAAGAAGTTGTGATTTCGAACTGTTTCAATATAGAAATATCTTAACTGTAATAAAATTTTAAGAACATGGAGTGAAAAGTGGATGTGGGAAGGTGAGGGGGTGTAATTAGCAAAAAACTAAATAACGGTAGGGAAAGAGAATGTGTATTTTTCATAAAGTTAATTAAGTACTCCATAAAATCATTCTATATCAAATAATCACTGTGTATAACTCAATCGATTTTGTGTATTAATTTATCCCTATTCCCAATTAGATCATTAACACCTCAATTATTGTCCAGGTATTATTTCAATCATCAAAAATAGACTCAAAAAATTGTGTTCGATTACTCTTCAATTCCACTTCACAATTAAGTTGTAATGAGACCATACTGACACACAAACTATGTTGATCTCTGAAATAATGCATGGTATCCATCAATTACACACAATGGAAAATTAATAATCAACCACCAATAGTTTAATTGCAAGGACCCTAACCTATCATTTGAACACATAGGCAACGACCACATTTCAATTCATACTATGCTTGGAAAACCTAGACCATTTGGAAAAATGCAGACCATTCCTATATAGGTTCAATCACTTTGAATCTAAACAACCATAATATTGGGCTATCAATATAGTTAGGTAACAACAGTAAACCTGATCTCACCCCATAATTTGATCAAATTGCTACAAAGACATTCTATTTAAAAACCCTATGACCATCACCAAGAGTGCAACCAATAGTGTACCTGATAGGCCATAACTGTCTTCTCTATCAACCTTCGGGCTTGAGGGGTCAAGGGTTTACTCTATGGACCAACACATGGAGACTAGATTCGACTCCTATTAATGTTAAAAACCTATGAGACCAACGATGCACACACAGGGAATACCACAATTGACTTTGTGTACAGGGTAGCACATCCCGTGACAAGGGTAGCTATGAACAGAGGAGAAAAGCTCCATTTGGCCTTATAACAATACTTAGCACATGTAGGGTATAACCCTTGTGGCTCTCCTAGCCAACCAACTAACAACTCTGAGGTGACACAGATCCAAGAAGAAGCAATATAAACCACTACACAACTAGAAGTACCATGAGCAACCCAATGCCCAAGTGAATAATGTGTAGTGACACAATGTGTTTCAAACCATTAAACCCCACAAAGCCAAAGACTAGGTATGGTGGTACGAATGCGTGAAGACATCCGGCCACTCAAGACCAAACAAAACCCTCCAACTAAAACTAGTGAGGATTCCAGAGAGCCTCTATGGCTGCTAACACTCAAGATGACCAATAACATTGTGACTTCTAACATTATTGCAAGGAAAGCCATCAACGATTCATTCCAAAAAACCATTTCACACTGTTTCCATACTTAAGGAAAGAACAAACCAATACATTCAAGCTAATATCTATTTCATAACTAGATAAGACTCATGGATGGAAAAAAAAGACATACCTATAATAAAAAACACCTTAAAACGCGAGTTGGAGGAGCGGTTCTCCCTCTTATTGAAATTTGGAGCCTAACCACAAAAACACTTAGTTGAACAATAGCCTAACTAGGGTGGCGGCTAGTGGAAGGAGTGACATGCAGTAAATTCAATATCACATCCACACTCAAACTCATTCAATTCCCTAGTACGTGCCAACCACTAATCCATTAACTCATCCAATTGAACCATGGATTGAATTAACCAACATCCCTTAATTTCCAAGAGATCCACCCACATCACATATTACCATTTTGAACTATATAGTAATGCATATCAACTATGTTCCATGTAACTCAATAAATCACATAGCTATCATATGTTAGCTAGGATTTACAATGATCCTTTTAATGCATGTAGTGTAGCATGTTAGTATAGAGTAGTTTCTTGCATTTTTGTTTATATTTCTTTGTCTCCTCTTAATTTCCCTTTATTTGTTGTTACTAACATGTATCTGTTGCAGGTGTCACAAGTAATATATCCAAGAATAGACATCAATGATAACAATGAATAACATAGGCCGTTGTAACATAAAAATTGAGCCTAGAGAAATACAAAAACACATTACATGCGTAATCCATCATCCAATAAAAAATAGATGTCATAAACCACGTAAGTAGTGTCGAACAAAATCATAACATAAAATAAGAACCAGATCTGATCTCGAATCTACAAGGGGGTCCCACCTACTAGTATTATTTAGCTTTATAATAATAGGCTTTAGCAACACTTTGTGGGAAAAAAATTCATTGTGATTTTAATCATCAACAATGGGTACGTTGACTTTGGATACTTGGGGTTTGTGAACGATGTCGGTAGGAAAAAAAAGAGTGGATTCCCCAACCAATGGAGACATGGGTTTCTTTTCCAGGAAAAGAAGGCCATCAAGGGTGACGAGGAAAAATATGTGCATATGTTGGAAACAAAGGCTTTATACAATTACCAAAGAAATAAAGAATAATTTGGGTTGAGTATACAGATACATAAACGAGTGCCCCAGTGAAAGATGGTTTGGCCTATTTAGGGCGCAAGTTTGTGAAATAGAACTAGTAGAGGGTGGGGGCCCCATGGGTGGGTTTCTGTATTAGGTATATGGATAGAGGACAATCTACATATGAGAAAATTGATGGTGGATGAGATGGAGGGATAATGATATTGCGGAGATGCAATCAATATAACCAAGATGATATAAACTAGGAGTCCATTGGGAATGTTAGAAATATGATGAGAAGACGTATGGGGTTAATTATTAGAAACGTAAAATACTATCGAGACTTCCATCCCTAGGGGGTGAAATCATCATGAGTGTCAAGTTTCCAAGGGGAACTATGAATGGGACAACTCATGTGTGGGAGAGTGCTACTGATTGGCATTACCCAAATGTGGAAGAGGTAAAGATACTGCAGAGACGAATGTAAGGACCCTAAAGTTAAATGTCAAAAGGTGTGATTGGGATATGCAATTTATTTACAAAGGGAATAATTAGATTTTGGTGTTGAACATATACTTGAAGGGGTTGTAAGGTTGCGGAATAAGTACCTGCACACATGAAAACCAAAAACCCAATGTGAACAATATATGATGATAAAGAACATATAAAAACTATTTGATAAAATTGAAAGTGAGCATGTGTACCTGAACATGATGTGAGAAAATGATCCTACGGGGCCAAGTGCAGAAGATAATTCAGGGAATGAGAATGTGTAGATGGCAGGATCAGGTTCTCATGGCTGAGAACAGATCAGAAAATGGAGGCTCTAGGCTCCTGTAATAGAGTGTGGAATTTGGGAAAAAGGGGTTGTATATAGATGGTGGGCCTACAATGTCATCTCATTTGCACTGACACTATTGGTTATCTGGCGAGAGTTCTATGAGGTGACTTGGAAGATTACAGGAGTTTTGAGCTATCAATCAAGTGGGTGAAAGACCTCTTGTGAGAGGAAAAGTGCTCGATGATGGAGCACATTCCAAGGGAAATCAAGGGTAGTCAGTTCCTCCAAGATATCCTCATTACAGTGGAAAATGGGAGAATATAGGGGATCATGGGAGGTGGTAGGGGGAACTTTCAATGGGTAAGCATTATTGTCCTCAAGGGGTGAGGACGTAGAAGGGATATTGTGTATGGGGTGTTATGTCTCGCTTGAGATAAACCGAATGTCATGATATTATGGATGGTACCTTGTTCACTCGGGGACTAACGAATAAATATAACGGATGTCTCTAATGTGAGCCTCAGGAGGGAGTGTCAGAGAGGGCTCAGGCCGAGATGTATGGCGTACTGTAGCTAATGTGTGGCAGAATTGAGGTAGAGTTGGGAAATTATTAGTGTAATGTCCATATTTTGAGCATATGGCACAAGCGAATTTGGTTCATAACCCTTTATTGTGTGTGGTTGAGGAATCCATAGTAGAAGTAGATGTACTTTGTGGAGTACTAAGGAATGTGGTTTCTTTGGGGAGTTGGATAATATTGTGTAACTTGGAAAGAGTAGGACATCTGTTAGTGGGGTGTCCTTCTCTTTCACATAGTTCACAAGGAGGTTGATCTCGGGGAGGGAGCAGAGATATGGGCTCGTTCTTCCTTCGTCTTCCCCCA
Source organism: Picea engelmannii (assembly GCA_009831015.1). NCBI lineage: Eukaryota > Viridiplantae > Streptophyta > Pinopsida > Pinales > Pinaceae > Picea > Picea engelmannii. The sequence continues at coordinate 209,815 of ML790296.1, read as the reverse complement.
GTTCTGGTGGTGTTTTTTCTCATTGGGGGTGGGGATGGTGTGGTAGGAGCATGTATGGGATATGTGTTTAGTTCTAATTGATGATTTCAATCAGATTTGAATTTAATGTCAACCCGGGAAGGTAAACTTAGAAGCGCTACCTAAAATATATAGATCTAGAAAGATTCAACTACCTAAAGGAGGGTTTGATGTAGCAGGAGCCAATACTCTTTTACAAGAGATTGTACTTTGGTTCCTTCTCATGAGGGTTTGATGTAGCAGGAGGCAATACTCTTTTACAAGAGATTGTACTTTGGTTCCTTCTCACGAGGGTTTGATGTAGCAGGAGCCAATACTCTTTTACAAGAGATTGTACTTTGGTTCCTTCTCACGAGGGTTTGATGTAGAAGGAGCCAATACTCTTTTACA